>JAVVLW010001398.1:0-12000 GCA_034401795.1 Chaetoderma sp. LZ-2023a | reverse complement strand
CATGGTAACACCTACACTACTGCTATAATCGAATGGTAACACCTACACTACTACTATAATCGCATGGTAACACCTGCACTACTGTTATACTCGCGTGATAACACCTACACTACTGCTATAATCGCATGGTAACACACTACACTACTGCTATAATCGCATGGTAACACGCTACACTATTGCTATAAGCGCATGGTAACATGCTACACTACTGCTATAATCGTATGGTAACACCTACACTACTACTATAATCGCATGGTAACGCCTACACTACTGCTATACTCGCATGGTAACACACTACACTACTGCTATAATCGCATGATAACGCTACACTACTGCTATAATCGCGTGGTAACACCTACACTACTGCTATAATCGCATGGTAACACCTACACTACTACTATAATCGCATGGTAACGCCTACACTACTGCTATACTCGCATGGTAACACACTACACTACTGCTATAATCGCATGATAACGCTACACTACTGCAATAATCGCTTGATAACACGCTACACTACTGCCATAATCGCTTGATAACACGCTACACTACTGCTATAATCGTATGGTAACACCTACACTACTGCTATAATCGCATGGTAACACCTACACTACTGCTATAATTGCATGGTAACACACTACACTACTGCTCTAATCGCATGGTAACATGCTACACTACTGCTATAATCGTATGGTAACACCTACACTACTGCTATAATCGCATGGTAACACACTACACTACTGCTCTAATCGCATGGTAACATGCTACACTACTGCTATAATCGTATGCTAACACCTACACTACCACTATAATCGCATGGTAACACCTATACTAATGCTATAATCGCATGGTAACACCTACACTACTGCTATAATCGCATGGCAACACCTACACTGCTGCTATAATCGCATGATAACATGCTACATTACTACTATAATCGCATGGTAACATGCTACACTACTGCTATAATCGCATGGCAAAACCTACACTACTGCTATAATCGCATGGTAACACCTACACTACTGCTATAATCGCATGGCAACACCTACACTGCTGCTATAATCGCATGATAACATGCTACACTACTACTATAATCGCATGGTAACATCTACACTACGGCTATAATCGCATGGTAACACCTACACTACTGCTATAATCGCATGGTAACACCTACACTACCGCTATAATCGCATGGTAACACCTACACTACTGCTATACTCGCATGGTAACATGCTACACTACTACTATACTCGTATGGTAACACCTACACTACTACTATAATCGCATGGTAACACCTACACTACTGCTATAATCGCATGGTAACACACTACACTACTGCTATAATCGCATGGTAACATGCTACACTACTGCTATAATCGCATGGCAACACCTACACTACTGCTATAATCGCATGGTGACACCTACACTACTGCTATAATCGCATGGTAACACCTACACTACTGCTATACTCGCATGGTAACATGCTACACTACTACTATACTCGTATGGTAACACCTACACTACTACTATAATCGCATGGTAACACCTACACTACTGCTATAATCGCATGGTAACACACTACACTACTGCTATAATCGCATGGTAACATGCTACACTACTGCTATAATCGCATGGCAACACCTACACTACTGCTATAATCGCATGGTAACACCTACACTACTGCTATAATCGAATGGTAACACCTACACTACTACTATAATCGCATGGTAACACCTGCACTACTGTTATACTCGCGTGATAACACCTACACTACTGCTATAATCGCATGGTAACACACTACACTACTGCTATAATCGCATGGTAACACGCTACACTATTGCTATAAGCGCATGGTAACATGCTACACTACTGCTATAATCGTATGGTAACACCTACACTACTACTATAATCGCATGGTAACGCCTACACTACTGCTATACTCGCATGGTAACACACTACACTACTGCTATAATCGCATGATAACGCTACACTACTGCTATAATCGCGTGGTAACACCTACACTACTGCTATAATCGCATGGTAACACATACACTACTGCTATACTCGCATGATAGCACCTACACTACTACTATAATCGCACGGTAACACGTACACTACTGCTATAATCGCATGATAGCACCTACACTACTACTATAATCGCATGGTAACACCTACACTACTACTATCATCGCATGGTAACGCCTACACTACTGCTATAATCGCATGGTAACACCTACACTACTGCTATAATCGCGTGGTAACACCTACACTACTGCTATAATCGCATGTTGACACATACACTACTGCTATAATCGCATGGTAACACCTACACTACTGCTATAATCGCGTGGTAACACCTACACTACTGCTATAATCGCATGATAACACATACACTACTGCTATAATCGCATGGTCACATCTACACTACGGCTATAATCGCATGGTAACACATACACTACTGCTATAATCGCATGGTAACACCTACACTAACGCTATAATCGCATGGTAACACCTACACTACTGCTATACTCGCATGGTAACACCTACACTACTGCTATACTCGCTTGATAACACCTACACTACTGCTATAATCGCATGGTAACACCTACACTACCGCTATAATCGCATGGTAACACCTACACTACTGCTATACTCGCATGGCAACACCTACACTACTGCTATAATCGCATGGTGACACCTACACTACTGCTATAATCGCATGGTAACACCTACACTACTGCTATAATCCAATGGTAACACCTACACTACTACTATAATCGCATGGTAACATGCTACACTATTGCTATAAGCGCATGGTAACATGCTACACTACTGCTATAATCGTATGGTAGCACACTACACTACTGCTATAATCGCATGGTAACATGCTACACTATTGCTATAAGCGCATGGTAACATGCTACACTACTGCTATAAGCGCATGGTAACATGCTACACTACTGCTATAATCGTATGGTAACACCCTACACTACTGCTATAATCGCATGATAACGCACTATACTACTGCTATAATCGCGTGATAACATGCTACACTACTGCTATAATCGCTTTATAACACGCTACACTACGGCTATAATCGCATGGTAACACCTACACTACTGCTATAATCGCATGGTAACACCTACACTACCGCTATAATCGCATGGTAACACCTACACTACTGCTATACTCGCATGGTAACATGCTACACTACTACTATACTCGTATGGTAACACCTACACTACTACTATAATCGCATGGTAACACCTACACTACTGCTATAATCGCATGGTAACACACTACACTACTGCTATAATCGCATGGTAACATGCTACACTACTGCTATAATCGCATGGCAACACCTACACTACTGCTATAATCGCATGGTGACACCTACACTACTGCTATAATCGCATGGTAACACCTACACTACTGCTATACTCGCATGGTAACATGCTACACTACTACTATACTCGTATGGTAACACCTACACTACTACTATAATCGCATGGTAACACCTACACTACTGCTATAATCGCATGGTAACACACTACACTACTGCTATAATCGCATGGTAACATGCTACACTACTGCTATAATCGCATGGCAACACCTACACTACTGCTATAATCGCATGGTAACACCTACACTACTGCTATAATCGAATGGTAACACCTACACTACTACTATAATCGCATGGTAACACCTGCACTACTGTTATACTCGCGTGATAACACCTACACTACTGCTATAATCGCATGGTAACACACTACACTACTGCTATAATCGCATGGTAACACGCTACACTATTGCTATAAGCGCATGGTAACATGCTACACTACTGCTATAATCGTATGGTAACACCTACACTACTACTATAATCGCATGGTAACGCCTACACTACTGCTATACTCGCATGGTAACACACTACACTACTGCTATAATCGCATGATAACGCTACACTACTGCTATAATCGCGTGGTAACACCTACACTACTGCTATAATCGCATGGTAACACATACACTACTGCTATACTCGCATGATAGCACCTACACTACTACTATAATCGCACGGTAACACGTACACTACTGCTATAATCGCATGATAGCACCTACACTACTACTATAATCGCATGGTAACACCTACACTACTACTATCATCGCATGGTAACGCCTACACTACTGCTATAATCGCATGGTAACACCTACACTACTGCTATAATCGCGTGGTAACACCTACACTACTGCTATAATCGCATGTTGACACATACACTACTGCTATAATCGCATGGTAACACCTACACTACTGCTATAATCGCGTGGTAACACCTACACTACTGCTATAATCGCATGATAACACATACACTACTGCTATAATCGCATGGTCACATCTACACTACGGCTATAATCGCATGGTAACACATACACTACTGCTATAATCGCATGGTAACACCTACACTAACGCTATAATCGCATGGTAACACCTACACTACTGCTATACTCGCATGGTAACACCTACACTACTGCTATACTCGCTTGATAACACCTACACTACTGCTATAATCGCATGGTAACACCTACACTACCGCTATAATCGCATGGTAACACCTACACTACTGCTATACTCGCATGGCAACACCTACACTACTGCTATAATCGCATGGTGACACCTACACTACTGCTATAATCGCATGGTAACACCTACACTACTGCTATAATCCAATGGTAACACCTACACTACTACTATAATCGCATGGTAACATGCTACACTATTGCTATAAGCGCATGGTAACATGCTACACTACTGCTATAATCGTATGGTAGCACACTACACTACTGCTATAATCGCATGGTAACATGCTACACTATTGCTATAAGCGCATGGTAACATGCTACACTACTGCTATAAGCGCATGGTAACATGCTACACTACTGCTATAATCGTATGGTAACACCCTACACTACTGCTATAATCGCATGATAACGCACTATACTACTGCTATAATCGCGTGATAACATGCTACACTACTGCTATAATCGCTTTATAACACGCTACACTACTGCCATAATCGCTTGATAACATGCTACACTACTGCTATACTCGTATGGTAACACCTATACTACTACTATAATCGCATGGTAACATCTACACTACTGCTATAATCGCTTGATAACACGATACACTACTGCCATAATCGCATGGTAACATGCTACACTACTGCTATAATCGCATGGTAACATGCTACACTACTACTATACTCGTATGGTAACACCTACACTACTACTATAATCGCATGGTAACACCTACACTACTGCTATAATCGCATGGTAACACACTACACTACTGCTATAATCGCATGGTAACATGCTACACTACTGCTATAATCGCATGGCAACACCTACACTACTGCTATAATCGCATGGTAACACACCACACTACTGCTATAATCGCATGGTAACATGCTACACTACTGCTATAATCGCATGGCAACACCTACACTACTGCTATAATCGCATGGCAACACCTACACTACTGCTATAATCGCATGGCAACACCTACACTACTGCTATAATCGCATGGTGACACCTACACTACTGCTATAATCGAATGGTAACACCTACACTACTACTATAATCGCATGGTAACACCTGCACTACTGTTATAATCGCATGGTAACACCTGCACTACTGTTATACTCGCGTGATAACACCTACACTACTGCTATAATCGCATGGTAACACACTACACTACTGCTATAATCGCATGGTAACACGCTACACTACTGCCATAATCGCTTGATAACACGCTACACTACTGCTATAATCGTATGGTAACACCTACACTACTACTATAATCGCATGGTAACATGCTACACTACTGCAATAATCGCTTGATAACACGCTACACTACTGCCATAATCGCTTGATAATACGCTACACTACTGCTATAATCGTATGGTAACACCTACACTACTGCTATAATCGCATGGTAACACCTACACTACTGCTATAATTGCATGGTAACACGCTACACTACTGCTATAATCGTATGGTAACACCTACACTACTACTATAATCGCATGGTAACATGCTACACTACTGCAATAATCGCTTGATAACACGCTACACTACTGCCATAATCGCTTGATAACACGCTACACTACTGCTATAATCGTATGGTAACACCTACACTACTGCTATAATCGCATGGTAACACCTACACTACTGCTATAATTGCATGGTAACACACTACACTACTGCTCTAATCGCATGGTAACATGCTACACTACTGCTATAATCGTATGGTAACACCTACACTACTGCTATAATCGCATGGTAACACACTACACTACTGCTCTAATCGCATGGTAACATGCTACACTACTGCTATAATCGTATGCTAACACCTACACTACCACTATAATCGCATGGTAACACCTATACTAATGCTATAATCGCATGGTAACACCTACACTACTGCTATAATTGCATGGTAACACACTACACTACTGCTATAATCGCATGGTAACATGCTACACTACTGCTATAATCGCATGGCAACACCTACACTACTGCTATAATCGCATGGTAACACACCACACTACTGCTATAATCGCATGGTAACATGCTACACTACTGCTATAATCGCATGGCAACACCTACACTACTGCTATAATCGCATGGCAACACCTACACTACTGCTATAATCGCATGGCAACACCTACACTACTGCTATAATCGCATGGTGACACCTACACTACTGCTATAATCGAATGGTAACACCTGCACTACTGTTATAATCGCATGGTAACACCTGCACTACTGTTATACTCGCGTGATAACACCTACACTACTGCTATAATCGCATGGTAACACACTACACTACTGCTATAATCGCATGGTAACACGCTACACTACTGCCATAATCGCTTGATAACACGCTACACTACTGCTATAATCGTATGGTAACACCTACACTACTACTATAATCGCATGGTAACATGCTACACTACTGCAATAATCGCTTGATAACACGCTACACTACTGCCATAATCGCTTGATAACACGCTACACTACTGCTATAATCGTATGGTAACACCTACACTACTGCTATAATCGCATGGTAACACCTACACTACTGCTATAATTGCATGGTAACACACTACACTACTGCTCTAATCGCATGGTAACATGCTACACTACTGCTATAATCGTATGGTAACACCTACACTACTGCTATAATCGCATGGTAACACACTACACTACTGCTCTAATCGCATGGTAACATGCTACACTACTGCTATAATCGTATGCTAACACCTACACTACCACTATAATCGCATGGTAACACCTATACTAATGCTATAATCGCATGGTAACACCTACACTACTGCTATAATCGCATGGCAACACCTACACTGCTGCTATAATCGCATGATAACATGCTACACTACTACTATAATCGCATGGTAACATCTACACTACGGCTATAATCGCATGGTAACACCTACACTACTGCTATAATCGCATGGTAACACCTACACTACCGCTATAATCGCATGGTAACACCTACACTACTGCTATACTCGCATGGTAACATGCTACACTACTACTATACTCGTATGGTAACACCTACACTACTACTATAATCGCATGGTAACACCTACACTACTGCTATAATCGCATGGTAACACACTACACTACTGCTATAATCGCATGGTAACATGCTACACTACTGCTATAATCGCATGGCAACACCTACACTACTGCTATAATCGCATGGTGACACCTACACTACTGCTATAATCGCATGGTAACACCTACACTACTGCTATACTCGCATGGTAACATGCTACACTACTACTATACTCGTATGGTAACACCTACACTACTACTATAATCGCATGGTAACACCTACACTACTGCTATAATCGCATGGTAACACACTACACTACTGCTATAATCGCATGGTAACATGCTACACTACTGCTATAATCGCATGGCAACACCTACACTACTGCTATAATCGCATGGTAACACCTACACTACTGTTATAATCGAATGGTAACACCTACACTACTACTATAATCGCATGGTAACACCTGCACTACTGTTATACTCGCGTGATAACACCTACACTACTGCTATAATCGCATGGTAACACACTACACTACTGCTATAATCGCATGGTAACACGCTACACTATTGCTATAAGCGCATGGTAACATGCTACACTACTGCTATACTCGCATGGTAACACACTACACTACTGCTATAATCGCATGATAACGCTACACTACTGCTATAATCGCGTGGTAACACCTACACTACTGCTATAATCGCATGCTAACACATACACTACTGCTATAATCGCATGATAGCACCTACACTACTACTATAATCGCACGGTAACACGTACACTACTGCTATAATCGCATGATAGCACCTACACTACTACTATAATCGCATGGTAACACCTACACTACTACTATCATCGCATGGTAACGCCTACACTACTGCTATAATCGCATGGTAACACCTACACTACTGCTATAATCGCGTGGTAACACCTACACTACTGCTATAATCGCATGTTGACACATACACTACTGGTATAATCGCATGGTAACACCTACACTACTGCTATAATCGCGTGGTAACACCTACACTACTGCTATAATCGCATGATAACACATACACTACTGCTATAATCGCATGGTCACATCTACACTACGGCTATAATCGCATGGGAACACATACACTACTGCTATAATCGCATGGTAACACCTACACTAACGCTATAATCGCATGGTAACACCTACACTACTGCTATACTCGCATGGTAACACCTACACTACTGCTATACTCGCTTGATAACACCTACACTACTGCTATAATCGCATGGTAACACCTACACTACCGCTATAATCGCATGGTAACACCTACACTACTGCTATACTCGCATGGCAACACCTACACTACTGCTATAATCGCATGGTGACACCTACACTACTGCTATAATCGCATGGTAACACCTACACTACTGCTATAATCCAATGGTAACACCTACACTACTACTATAATCGCATGGTAACACCTGCACTACTGTTATACTCGCGTGATAACACCTACACTACTGCTATAATCGCATGGTAGCACACTACACTACTGCTATAATCGCATGGTAACATGCTACACTATTGCTATAAGCGCATGGTAACATGCTACACTACTGCTATAATCGTATGGTAACACCCTACACTACTGCTATAATCGCATGATAACGCACTATACTACTGCTATAATCGCGTGATAACATGCTACACTACTGCTATAATCGCTTTATAACACGCTACACTACTGCCATAATCGCTTGATAACACGCTACACTACTGCTATACTCGTATGGTAACACCTATACTACTACTATAATCGCATGGTAACATCTACACTACTGCTATAATCGCTTGATAACACGATACACTACTGCCATAATCGCATGGTAACATGCTACACTACTGCTATAATCGCATGGTAACATGCTACACTACTACTATACTCGTATGGTAACACCTACACTACTACTATAATCGCATGGTAACACCTACACTACTGCTATAATCGCATGGTAACACACTACACTACTGCTATAATCGCATGGTAACATGCTACACTACTGCTATAATCGCATGGCAACACCTACACTACTGCTATAATCGCATGGTAACACACCACACTACTGCTATAATCGCATGGTAACATGCTACACTACTGCTATAATCGCATGGCAACACCTACACTACTGCTATAATCGCATGGCAACACCTACACTACTGCTATAATCGCATGCCAACACCTACACTACTGCTATAATCGCATGGTGACACCTACACTACTGCTATAATCGAATTGTAACACCTACACTACTACTATAATCGCATGGTAACACCTGCACTACTGTTATAATCGCATGGTAACACCTGCACTACTGTTATACTCGCGTGATAACACCTACACTACTGCTATAATCGCATGGTAACACACTACACTACTGCTATAATCGCATGGTAACACGCTACACTACTGCCATAATCGCTTGATAACACGCTACACTACTGCTATAATCGTATGGTAACACCTACACTACTACTATAATCGCATGGTAACATGCTACACTACTGCAATAATCGCTTGATAACACGCTACACTACTGCCATAATCGCTTGATAATACGCTACACTACTGCTATAATCGTATGGTAACACCTACACTACTGCTATAATCGCATGGTAACACCTACACTACTGCTATAATCGCGTGGTAACACCTACACTACTGCTATAATCGCATGGTAACACATACACTACTGCTATAATCGCATGGTCACATCTACACTACGGCTATAATCGCATGGTAACACCTACACTACTGCTATAATCGCATGGTAACACCTACACTACCGCTATAATCGCATGGTAACACCTACACTACTGCTATACTCGCATGGTAACACCTACACTACTGCTATACTCACTTGATAACACGCTACACTACTAAAATCGCATGATAACGCACTATACTACTGCTATAACCGTATGATAACACGCTACACTACTGCTATAATCGCATGGTAACACCTACACTACTACTATAATCGTATGGTAACACGATACACTACTGCTATAATCGCGTGATAACAAGCTACACTACTGCTATAATCGCTTTATAACACGCTACACTACTGCCATAATCGCTTGATAACACGCTACACTACTGCTATACTCGTATGGTAACACCTACACTACTACTATAATCGCATGGTAACATCTACACTACTGCTATAATCGCTTGATATCACGCTACACTACTGCCATAATCGCATGGTAACATGCTACACTACTGCTATAATCGCATGGTAACATGCTACACTACTACTATACTCGTATGGTAACACCTACACTACTACTATAATCGCATGGTAACACCTACACTACTGCTATAATCGCATGGTAACACACTACACTACTGCTATAATCGCATGGTAACATGCTACACTACTGCTATAATCGCATGGCAACACCTACACTACTGCTATAATCGCATGGTGACACCTACACTACTGCTATAATCGCATGGTAACACCTACACTACTGCTATAATCGAATGGTAACACCTACACTACTACTATAATCGCATGGTAACACCTGCACTACTGTTATACTCGCGTGATAACACCTACACTACTGCTATAATCGCATGGTAACACACTAAACTACTGCTATAATCGCATGGTAACACGCTACACTACTGCTATAATCGCATGGTAACATGCTACACTACTGCTATAATCGCATGGCAACACCTACACTACTGCTATAATCGCATGGTGACACCTACACTACTGCTATAATCGCATGGTAACACCTACACTACTGCTATAATCGAATGGTAACACCTACACTACTACTATAATCGCATGGTAACACCTGCACTACTGTTATACTCGCGTGATAACACCTACACTACTGCTATAATCGCATGGTAACACACTACACTACTGCTATAATCGCATGGTAACACGCTACACTATTGCTATAAGCGCATGGTAACATGCTACACTACTGCTATAATCGTATGGTAACGCTACACTACTGCTATACTCGCATGGTAACACACTACACTACTGCTATAATCGCATGATAACGCTACACTACTGCTATAATCGCGTGGTAACACCTACACTACTGCTATAATCGCATGGTAACACATACACTACTGCTATAATCGCATGATAGCACGTACACTACTGCTATAATCGCATGGTAACACATACACTACTGCTATAATCGCATGATAGCACCTACACTACTACTATAATCGCACGGTAACACATACACTACTGCTATAATCGCATGATAGCACCTACACTACTACTATAATCGCATGGTAACACCTACACTACTGCTATAATCGCGTGGTAACACCTACACTACTGCTATA
>JAVVLW010001397.1:0-25000 GCA_034401795.1 Chaetoderma sp. LZ-2023a | reverse complement strand
CAATCACATTTTTATTTATTTCTGCTGACACATACCAACAAGAACTATTAACAGATTCTATGGTCCTATGACTGATCTGTCACCCATGCAGTCTAGACTGTCAGTCTCTATTCCTCATGCAGTCATCCGATCTGTCACTCATGCGGTCCGTCAGTCTGTCACTCATGCAGTCATCCGATCTGTCACTCATGCAGTTATCCGATCTGTCACTCATGCAGTCATCTGATCTGTCACTCATGCAGTCATCCGATCTGTCACTCATGCAGTCGGACAGTTGGTCACTCGGTCGATCGGTTAGTGGGTTGGTCAATCGGTGGGTGGGTGGTTTGGTCTGTCCGTCCATCACTTATGCAGTCACCCGATCTGTCACGCATGGAGTCATCTGATCTGTCACCCATGCAGTCCATCAGTCTGCCACTCATGCAGTCATCCTATCTGTCCCTCATGCAGTCATCCGATATGTCACTCATGTATTCGGACAGTCCGTCACTCATGCAGTCATCCAATCAGTCACTCATGCAGTCATCCTATCTGTCACTCATGCAGCCAATCAGTCTGTCACTCATGCAGTCATCCTATCTGTCACTCGTGCAGTCCACCAGTCTGTCACTCATGCAGTCATCATATCTGTCACTCATGCAGTTATCCAATATGTCACTCATGCCGTCCATCTGATCTGTCACTCACGCAGTCACCCAATTTGTCACTCATGCAGTCAGTCACCCATGCGGTTGGTCGGGCGGGTAGTCTGCAGGTCTGTCATTTAGTCATTCATCCGATCTGTCACTCATGCAGTTGGTCGCTTGCTCAGTGGGTTGACCACTCAATGGGTTGGTAGTTTGATGTCCGTCACTCATGCAGTCCTCCGATCTGTCACTCATGCAGTCATCTGCTCTGTCATTCATGTAGTAAGTCGGTCAGTCGTTTGGTCGCTCATTCGATCGGTTGGTCGGCCTGTCAGCCTGTCCATCAATCCACCGTGCATGTAGCCATCAAATATGTCACTCATGCAGTCGGTCATCTGATCTGTTACTCATGCAGTTGATCGGTCGGTCGGTCAGTCAGTTGGTCTATCCGCCTGTCGGTCAGTCAGCCAGTCATACAGCTATCTGAGCTATCACTCATGCAGTTGATCATCCGATCAGTCACTCATGCAGTCAGTCGGTCTATCTGTCAGTCTATCAAGCATGCACTCATCCTATCTGTCACTCAGGCAGTCATGCGATATATCACTCATGCAGTTCACCAGTCTGTCACTCGTGCAGTCATCTGATCTGTCACCCATGCAGTCATCTGATCTGTCACTCATGCAGTGATCCGATCTGTCACTCATGCAGTTGGTCACTCATTCGGTCGGCCAGTGGATCTGTCAGTCGGTCGGTGGGTGGTTTGGTCTGTCAGTCTGTCACTCATGCAGTCCTCCGATCTGTCACTCATGCAGGCCGCCACTCATACAGTCATCCAATTTATCAGTCATGCAGTTGGTCACTCATATAGTCGATATGTCAGTCGCTCATGTGGTCGGTCAGTCCGTCACCCATGCAGTTAGCTGATCTGTCACTCATGCGTTCGGTCGGTCCGTCGCTCAAGCAATCAGTAGGGTGGACTGCCGAAGGGTAGTTTGGTTTGTCACTAATGCAGTCATCCGATCTGCCACTCATGCAGTCTGTCAGTTTGCCACTCATGCAGTCATGCTATCTCTCAGTCATGCAGTCATCCGATATGTCATACATGCAGTCCATCAGCCTGTCATGGATGCGGTCCATCAGTCTGCCACTCATGCAGTCCTCTGATCTGTTTTTCATGCAGTCCGTCACCCATGCAGTCATCTGATCTGTCACTTTATGCAGTGAAGACTGTTAATCGCTATTCCTCACGCCGTCATCCGATTTGTTACTCATGTAGTCCGTCAGTCTGCCACTCATGCAGTCATCGGATCCCTCACTCATGCAGTCATCTGATCTGTCGCTCATGCCATCATCCGATCTGTCACTCATGCAGTCGGTCAGGTGGGTGTTCAGTTGGTCGCTGAGTCACTCGGGCAGCGGGTTGCTCATTCGGTGGGTTGGTGGTTTGGTCTGTCAGCCTGTCCATCAGTCTATCTATCAATCATGCAGTCCGTCAGTCATGCAGTCATCCGATCTGTTAAGCGTGCAGTCCGTCAGTCTGTCACTCATGCAGTCATCCTATTTGTGATTCATGCAGATATCTGATATGTCACACATACAGTCCGTCAGTCTAACTCATGCAGCCATCCGATCTGTTACTCATGCAGTCATCCGATCTGTCACTCATACAGACCATCATTCAACTGATCTGTCACTCATGCAATCCATTACTCATGCAGTCGGTCATCTGATCTGTCACTCATGCAGTCAGTCAGTCATCTGCTCTATCACTCATGCAGTAAGTCGATCAGTCATTTGGTCGCTCATTCGGTCAGTTGGTCGGCTGTCAGCCTGTCCATCAGTCCGTCATGCATGCAGCCATCAAATATGTCACTCATGCAGTCTGTCAGTCCATCACTCATTCAGTCGGTCATCTGATCTGTTACTCATGCAGTTGGTCGGCCGGTCAGTCAGTCGGTTGGTCGGTCGCCATGACCGTCAGTCCATCAGTCACACAGCTCTCCGAGCTGTCACTCATGCAGTTCGTCACTCATGCAGTTGGTCACCCAATCTGTCACTCATGCAGTCAGTCGTTCGGTCTGTCGGCCTATCTGCCAGCCAATCACCCATGCAGACATCTGATCTGTCACTCATGCATCCTGTCAGTCAATCACTCATGCAGTCAGACATCCAATCTCTCACTCATGCAGTCCGTCGGTCATCCGATCTGTCACGTATGGAGTCGGTCGGTCATCCGATCTGTCACTCTTGCAATCGGTCGGTCATCCGATCTGTCCCTCATGTGGTCAGTTGAAAATTGTCAATAAGTCACCCTTCTCTTTCCCCTCCCATATCCATACCGCATCTATTTGTAATTTCAAGGTCCGTCATGCATGCAGTCATCAGATATGTGACTCATGCAGTCTGTCAGTCCATCACTCATCCAGTTGGTCATCTGATTTGTTACTCATGCAGTTGGTCCGTCGGCATGTCCGTCAGTCACACACCTCTCCGAGTTGTCAATCATGCAGTCTGTCAGTCCGTCACTCAGGCAGTTGGTCATCCGAGCTGTCACTCATGGAGTCAGTCGTTCAGTCTGTCAGCATATCTGTCAGTCCATCACTCATGCAGTCATCCGATCTGTCACTCATGCGGCCGGTCGAAAATTGTCAAAAGTCACCCCTCTCTTTCCCCTCCCATATCCCACAGGAGTATGGCGTTTTAGATATGAAAACGCGAAATAAAAAATACGAAAACACGGTAGCACTATATACTACTATAATTATATAATATACACAAATATATTAGTAGTATAGAGTGCTGCCATGTTTTCGCATTTTTGATTTCGCGTTTTCGTATATAAAACGCCAGACTCCTGTGCATATCCATACTGCATCTATTTGTAATTTCAAGGTAGTCTGAGATGAGTTCACGAAAAATCAGGATATGATTGCTTCTTCATAATGAGTCCCATAACGAAAATACCACAATACTGGTAAGACGTACACACTTATGAATGAACGTGGTTTGCGCTGCCCGTTTTCGTAATAACTGCAATGCAGCAATAGGGCGTTATGAAAACTGATAACACAAGCCACGTTCGCTGTATACGCGGTACACGTTAACAGTATTGCTGGCCTGTTTAAAGCTAATTCGCCTATTTTAGTCTAACCTAGCATTTAATTTAGTCGTTAATAGTATTTACCGATGATGCATCGATCTAATAACAGCCGATTGACCCAAGTTGACACCGAAAGCGAAACAAAAAATATGACACGTGATAAGAGGCATTTCCCTGTATGAATATTTATGAGATGCCCACTGAATACAATATAAACTAGATGGATAAGATCAGAAATGGCTGTATGCTAATTGACGATCACGGTAACGGTGGAATTAAATCGATTTATTGGCGGTATTGTGCAAATATGAACTTCTCCTGACACAATGAGATGATGTATATAGCAAAGAGACTGATTTGCAATAATGAATACTGTGACATAGCAGCTTTACTACTGTTCCACATGAACTTTTGAAATCTAAATTGCACAAATATGGTGTGTCAAAAACTTACTAAATTGGATTAACAGGTTACAAACAGTGCATAGTAGTCAATGATGCCAAATCAAATGTTGCTGACATTGTGTCTGGAGTACCTCACGGAACCGTTCTAGGCCTGTTACTGTTTTCACTCCATATAAATGTAATAGTCCAGGACATTTCCTCCGAGATCAGGCTGTTTGCTGACGATTGCATATTGATGCCACCCCCCCCCCAACCAAGGACTGCGAGGCACTCCAGCAAGACATAAACATGTTAGGTAACTGGGCTAGCACTTGGGAATGTGCTTCCAACCAGTAAAATGCAACATTATGAGTCTAATCAGAAAAAAACAAATCATCAAATTCGAATACACATTAAAAGGAACCACTCTAAGTTTTGTTTCATCAGTAAAGTGCTTGGGCGCCAGCATCACCAATGACCTAAGCTGGAAGAGACACACCACTGAGATCTGCAGCAAATCGTACAGAACCTTAAGACTATTGTGGAGAAATGTGTTATTCTGTTCCCAAGAAATCAGACTTCAAGCATACATGGGTCTGATTAGACCAGTTCTGGAATATGCAAGTACAGTTTGGGACCCTCATCAAATAACTCTTCGGGTCAAACTAGCAAATGTGCAAAAACGTGCAGCTAGATTTATCACCTCAAACTATTGCTACAAACGAGGCAATATGAGAAATATAATGGAAACCCTAAAACTACAGCAACAAGCAAGGATATCATTAGACAGTCTCCAATTCAGAAAAACAAAAACATGTACAACATCCACTTCAACCAAATTTGCGCAAGAACAGATGTCTTTAAATTCAGCTTTATTTCCAGTACGATAACTGATTGGAACAAACTATCAAATGATCTAAGCAGTTTTACAGAATTAATCAGAGGGAAATAACATGTCTAACGCAGCTACTTGGCGAATATATAGCAAATATAAAGTCCTTTGGATGTTTCTCCATAACTAATCAAGATCAAGAAGATCACTGGCTAACCATAGCCAGCTTGCTGGTTTACTGAAATTGCACAGTTGCTATGCCCAGTCGAATGATGGATAGTTAACTATAGTTCATTGGTGCCCGATTCCCATTGAATTACTATTGCAGACAATTCGGAGCCGGGTACCAGCCTCGATTAACTCTTTCTGTTGTCAGTGGCCTATGAAAATGGGTTACTTTTGTCCGCTACGATGTAGAAAAACGTCAATATAATATAAAGTGGGAGGGAAATTGGCCTTGGGAACATTGATTTACCGTAGGCCATCATAATTTCATCAAACTTACATAGGCTAGAGAAATATTAACATGTTTATGTACATTTTACCGTGGCAAGCGAAACCTATTCGTCATTTTGAAATTTATGGCAATTTCGTACTAACCCTTTGGAACCGAGCTTGGGTGTCAATCGACTATATTAAACTAGTTAGATAACTCTTTCAAGTTCGATTGGGATCTATTTATAGCTAGCTATGATTAGTGAGTCGAACTTGACCCAGAAGTTATTCTGAGGTATGTTGTGGCTGTTAAAGCAAAATTTACTCAAGCCAATGTGTCCGAAACATCCAATCATGTAACAAATAGTACTGTAGCTCACGGGGTACGTGCTGGTCCACTATTAGGTTTCCGCCCATTACACCGCAAGTGCACGATGCCCGGGATGGCTGGTTATCTGTGGATCTCAGGGTTGCGGATCCCATATGACATCTCTCCGAGAAATACAAAGACCGGCTTCTAGAGCCAGTGAAACACTGATGTTCCAGTGGGGCTGTGTGACCATTGCCACCAAGATTGAACCACACGGTGTCGTCCCAACTATTTGTGTCACCAGTATGTCTGTCCATACTAATTTAGAGAATGGAACGATGTGTAATTAATACAGTAGAAATATTAATATATACTATGCAAATGTAGTTTGGATCGACCGGTCGGGTACCGGCCATACCAGCTAGGCTGGGTACGCGCCGCCGGTCCTAGATTCGTTCCCTGAACATGACCCCCTGGGTACAGCCATAAGCGTATATGGGCCTATGTTAGAGATCGCGTTGTGAAAACGACTAAGTTCATTAAAGAGCACGATGCGCATGCGCGCACTTAGATACTATTTTTGATGGAGCATGTAGTTTACGACCAAGATAGGATGACGCTTTTAGTGCACCGAGATGGTACCCTGTAATCCTTTTTGATTACCTGTTCCCATTGGATCTGGCATTGATCAAGATCAGAATTCGACGGGCTTTCTAAATCTGTAAACCATTTCAAAATCGGTTAAGAAATGGCTGAGTTAACCACTGAAACCCCGTTTTGATTATCTTCAAAATATTGCCGTGACGTCATAACCATGTGGACGCAGAACTTCTAGAATATCTAGAACATTCGACTGCGCTATTATTAGCTACGTGCTGATTGGCTGTTGCTCGAACGATGATTGGTTGGAGCCTGCACTTGTGACGTCACAAGGAGTATAAAAGGAGACGCGATCCAGAGATCGAGAGCATCATTGGCCAGGGGCTGAACAGGTTGTACTAGCTGCGATCGACAGATATTACGCGTATGACTTCAGTTTCTGTTCCTCTTCCGTAGCTAGCAGTAGCTAACCCACCGCAGTAAGAACAATTGTGTAAACTCACTACTTACGGGAGCAATTTTGGAACTTTCTGATTACTGTTCACGAATATCAATATCTACTTCGGAACACAAATTTGTGGTGAAGCCTTTACGGCCTGAATATGTGAGTCTACAGATGTAGAGGCAGGATGTTCTTTGATGGATGACTCACAGGATCTGCCGGCCGCGCCTAAAAGGGGTATTTCAACTATCACCGCACTAATATCGTGTAGGTTCTTCTGACTTTCGACCGCAGCAAGTAAACTCTGCTCGGTGCGTCTTCAGAGCTGGCTGACGTACCCAGCACCGTTAAGTTTTGTTTTGTATCTTCATTTGCATCTGACAATGCCCGCTTGTGATCGGGTTGTTTACAACTTCCATCCGTGCCATTGGTGTGCGGAAACTTTCTTCACCAACAGTAGTACTATCATATCTTTTGCTGACTGCCCATTAGACATCCTATTAGGCTTACAGTGCTGAGTGATGTACTCCCGCCATGAGTGTTCTTGCGGAAATCTTGTTTGTGGAAAACAGCTTGCGGGAACCAACCTGCGGGAACTTTCCAGCTTCCTGAGAATGCATCAATGCACGTCAACTACAGAATGACGTATCAATTTCAGCAACACGGTAGCCTACCTTAAGAATGACTACCGAGTATTCAAGTAACTATACTTCACATTTTAATTTTATATGTACTTCTCTAATTATATTATATCCGTAAGAATGGTCCCGATGACTAAAAGGTACCGTAACAGTCTTAGGACCGCTAGTTATAATTTCTGTATTTGTTTATAGTTATTCTCATTTTCTGTAAGGTGTTTTACTAACCGCACCATAGTAGGTTCGTTAACCTGTGCTAAAATATATAATTCTGATCATATTACACTGTATATATGTATAATATTTCCTACGTGCACTGCAGTCATATATTTTCTATAAATAAACAAAACATATGAACAGATGGCCACGGGCCATCAGTTCATATGTTTTGTTTATTTATAGAAAATATGAACTGATGGCCACGGGCCATTTATATATGTATAATATTTCCTACGTGCACTGCAGTCCTATATTTTCTATAAATAAACAAAACATATGAACTGATGGCCACGGGCCATTTATATATATATATATATATATAAATGGCCCGTGGCCATCAGTTCATATGT
The DNA here is from genome assembly GCA_034401795.1 of Chaetoderma sp. LZ-2023a. Lineage (NCBI taxonomy): Eukaryota > Metazoa > Mollusca > Caudofoveata > Chaetodermatida > Chaetodermatidae > Chaetoderma > Chaetoderma sp. LZ-2023a. The sequence continues at coordinate 17,062 of JAVVLW010001397.1, read as the reverse complement.
TTTGTTTATTTACGGGCCATTTATATATATATATATATATATATATATATATATATATATATATATATATATATATATATATATATATAAATGGCCCGTGGCCATCAGTTCATATGTTTTGTTTATTTATAGAAAATATGAACTGATGGCCACGGTCCATTTATATATATATATATATATATATATATATATATATATATATATATATATATATATATATATATATATATATAAATGGCCCGTAAATAAAGAAAACATATGAACTGATGGCCACGGGCCATTTATATATATATATATATATATATATATATATATATATATATATATATATATATATATATATATATATAAATGGCCCGTGGGCATCAGTTCATATGTTTTGTTTATTTATAGAAAATATAGGACTGCAGTGCACGTAGGAAATATTATACATATATACATATATAAATGGCCCGTGGCCATCAGTTCATATTTTCTATAAATAAACAAAACATATGAACTGATGGCCCGTGGCCATCTGTTCATATGTTTTGTTTATTTATAGAAAATATAGGACTGCAGTGCACGTAGGAAATATTATACGTATATACAATGTAATATGATCAGAATTATATATTTTAGCACAGGTTAACGATCCTACTATGGTGCGGTTAGTAAAACACCTTACAGAAAATGAGAATAACTATAAACAAATACAGAAATTATAACTAGCGGTCCTAAGACCGTTACGGTACCTTTTAGTCATCGGGACCATTCGTACGGATATAATATAATTAGAGAAGTACATATAAAATTAAAATGTGAAGTATAATTACTTGAATACTCGGTAGTCATTCTTAAGGTAGGCTATCGTGTTGCTGAAATTGATACACCATTCTGTAGTTGACGTGCATTGATGCATTCTCAGGAAGCTGGAAAGTTCCCGCAGGTTGGTTCCCGCAAGCTGTTTTCCACAAACAAGATTTCCGCAAGAACACTCATGGCGGGAGTACATCGCTCAGCACTGTAAGCCTAATAGGATGTCTAATGGGCAGTCAGCAAAAGATACGATAGTACTACTGTTGGTGAAGAAAGTTTCCGCACACCAATGGCACGGATGGAAGTTGCCCGTGGCCATTAGTTTATATGTTTTGTTTGTTTATAGAAAATATAGGACTGCAGTGCATGTAGGAAATACTATACAGCAACACTTATATATGCAGCACCTTCTCCTGCCACCAACAATATTTCACTGACGTCGCTGTCCGTGCTATAACTCTGTTTAACCCGGCATGCTACCGACTAAACCTATCTATTCAGCTCGATAGGATAGGTTCAAAATGATTAGAGACACTTTCTTCATTACATACTCTGTAATATACTCTTCTCTTCTGGTGGTGCGATAATCTAGCACCGCACTCCGGTAAGACTCATAACTCCAAGATTTTGTCTCTCTTCATGCTCCACTCAGCCTTATGGCTTTCTTAATTGTTTGGCTGTCCCTATCCGCACCATGGGAGGATCCGACCCTGCGAAACTGTTGGGGTTTCCGAGCGGTGATGGCCAGGGTGTGGTATCACATACATTCCCCCTTGTATCTTTGGATACTTAGTAGTTAGCACTTTTGCCAATATGGAAAAGCACTGCGAAAACATATCTTAATTATTATTTTATTTAGGGAACCATCTTCCCGCACCGCAGTGCTAAACTGGGCAACTTGTATATAAACCTAACGACAGGTTAAACGGTTAATTCCATAGGGCCCGGTGACGGGCGAGATGCGTATCCCCACCGAATTCCATAAGAATGTCTAGGCATGATATTTAGATCTGCCACGCCCTTACGGGAAGGACATTTACGGTGGGTATTCGTCTCTCTCACCCTCACCATAACGATAGGACAATTGCCTACTAATGCCTTAGAGAAAAGTAACCTATGTCTTGTAACGTTTTATGTGGTTATGGAGCGGGATGTCCGGATTCTTATCCAGTTCGGAGATCTTACTAATTAACATGTATGAGCGCTGTCTTCAGTATTGATGTCTTAGGGCATCTGTTCTCAATGACAGCCATGTCTAACAGCTAGGTAGATACCAGCCATTTGCGCCCAAAAATAGTTCTTGTTTAAAAACAACTAAAAGCTAATTAAGCAAAGCAGAAGGCCCGCATAAATAAAGCAGCAACTACTAATTCAGCATACTAAGAATCACATAAGACGGTGACGAGGGAATTCATCGGGAATCGCTCGTCCCGTCTTCATGTAAAACAGCACGCAACCATATAGTCATAATCTCACTAGGTATGGTCTTTTCTTTCTCAAGCATTTTTGGTTGAAATATTAGAGAGGGTCCATTTTTGCCTGCTACTCTTCTCCCACTTTAAGCAGTGGTGACACCTTCCTGAGACTGAGGCCCGCACGAGGCACTTGCCTCTCGCAAGGATTCAGCGACGACGGTCCACACGAGGATAATACTCCTCACCCAAACTAGCACTAAGAGTAGTGCCCGCGTGAGGCACATAACCTTTCGTACGAGATAATCTTCTTCCTTTCAGCTTAGAGGTATAATAACTTATAATAAGTTAATTAGTTAAGTCTCGTGTACGGGAGCCTCCCTTGCGGGGATGCTTCTGCGGACCTACGAGTCTGTGTGGTACCTCCGGGAGCCCCATGTTTAAAAGTTCATCTACCTGTCTCTATGTCTTGTATTTTCGTATGCTCTTATTTTAGTTTTATCTAGCATATTTATAATTGTTTAGGTAAAATCATTGTATAGACTTATATTTTTAGGTCACCAAATCAAATCTTGTAAGTCCATAGATCATGAAATTGCTATGGACAGGCATACTGGTGACACAAATGCTTGGGATGAGACCATTGTATTTAATGTTCACGACGATGATCGCATGGCCCCACCAGAACGATTGAGTTCCACCGGCCTTAGGAGCCGGTTTTTGTTACCCGCAGGGCAGTCTCGTACAAGGTCCATCACCCCGAGACCGGATGCTAACCAGCATCATCATTCGTCATGCATGGCATGGCGAGTCGACATGATACACTGGAACGGCCTGACACTACCTCATGAGCTACCCAAACAAGATGATCGTTTGACAGTAAGTGAGCACACAATAATACACAATATGGAGCTAACTGGTGTTCTTTCCACGTGGTCTCGCCGGAGGTACCACACAGGTTCTTGAATCCGCAGAGGTATCCCCGCAAGAGAAGCATCTGCAATGAAGTCACTAAGTAGCTTAATATAAGCTAATATACCCCTAACACACACAAAGAAAATATTGTTGTTGCGAGAGGAAGTGCCGCGCGCGGGCGTATGTCACATGAAAATGCCTTCGACACTGAAACAGAGGAAAAGAGCTGGCAAAAAGGGCCACTCTTTTGTTCAACAGAAAATGCTAAGTGCAGAAAATTCTAGTGAAGCTACTGTTAAAGTGTTGCACACTGGTTTACGTGAAGACGGGACGAACGATTTCCGAAGAATTCCCAGGTCACCGTCTTATGTAGTTCCAAAGATACTGTATTGGTAGATGCCGCTTAATTTATGTGGGCCTTCTGCTTCAGTCCAACCTACCAATTAGTTGTTAGAAACGAAAACTAGCTTTGGCCACAAGTGGCAGGGATTCCTACATATCTTTAGATATAGTTGTCCAATGGATGCAGATGCTCAGCTTCCCATAGGTCGCTTTGGAATAGCATCTACCTCCAAGGACAGCATGCATACATGTTATGGCACAAGGCATCCGAATTCGATGGAAATCTGGCTACCTTGCTCCGCAACCACATAAAACATCACCTGGACAATGGCTACCTTTCACACAAGCAAGTTTGATTACTAACATCTCATTATGTGGGGATGGAGAGGCGAATATCCATCACGAACGTCGTTCCCATGAGGGCATGGCAGATTCCAAGATCTCACCCAGACGCTGCAATGAGTTGGATGGAGATGCACGTCTCGTCCGTCACTGAGTCCTACGGATCTAACAGTTGACCGGTCATTAGGATTAAATTCCAATATGCCCAGTTATGCACTGCGGGCCGGTAAATAAACTAACTAACTCACATCTATAACTATATGTTTTCGCAGGGCTTCCTTCATTGGCAGGGTTATCTAGCTAACGAGTATCCGAAGATACGGGGGAGATGTATGTGAATCAGCACTTTAACCATCAGCACTCGGAAACCTCCAATAGCTTCCCAGGGTCGGATCCGATCAACGTGCTGATGAGGAGTCCAAACAATTAATAAGCCATATGGCTGGTGGATCATGGAAAGAGACAATAACTTAATATATGTGAGGCCCTATAGGTAATTGGCCAATTTTACACAACCTTGCTGGAGTGCGGGGCTACATTACCACAACAACTGGAAAAGACATCTACACTATATGTCTCTAAGCGAAGAAATTGTCCCTAACCACTTTAACCTATCCTATCGAGCTGAAATAGTAAGGTTAGTTGGTAACATGCCAGGCTCAAGCAATTAGAACACGGTCAGCAAATTCAGTGTAAAATTGATGCTGGCGGGAATAAAGTGATGCGGATATAAATGTTGCTGTTTAGTATTTCCTAGCATACTGTGGACCAAAGTTTTCTACATTTAAACAAAACATTAACTGGATGGTTACCTGCCATATACAATTAACCAATATAATCAGTAGAATGTAATTAATGATTTCAATAACTATCACAGATGATGAACCTAAACAGGGCAGCTAGTTGAAAGCACCTACAGTAAACAAGGATAATATGCACAGTAATAAAGAAATTATGAATTGCGGTCCTAAGACCGGAAAGGTACCTATTAGTCATTAGTACCAAATACGGAAATGATAATTAAATGTACAATAGTATAGCTACTTGAGTACCTAATAGTCATCAGTATGGAACAGGCTACTATGTTACTGAAATTGAGGCCATAGCATATTCGTAGCGGGAGCTGACACGTTCTCTGAGGCTGGAAGGGTTTCTGCAGGCAGATCTCCACAGCTGATTTCCGCAGGTATGTCACCTGCAAGCTGGCTCCTCTGGACAGAGTAGACATGGTACAGACTCAGGACAGTGAGACAGAGCAGTGAAGTAATGTCTATTAGATAATCTCCGCAGCGTATTTATAATTTATATGGAAGTGAGAAAGTTATCCGTTCGGCGACGGAAGGATCAAAGTTGAAGTTTGTCCATTAGAAGAGAGGGCTTGATAATGTTAAGCAGTTACATAACTGGCACACGGTGTGGGATGCGTCGCATAGCTCTTGCGGCGAACCTAGAAAAGTTCCACCAGACTGTGGTAAAAAAGTTAATTAAAAGACACACGACATGCAGTGCGGAAATTGAAGTCCACTTTTCAGTGTGGTTGGCAGATCTGGCGAGTCATCCACCAAGAATCACCGTAGCTCTACATTCCGTAGGATTACATCCTGGGCCAGCACAGCCCTTTCCGCAGAGGTGTTCCCTTTAGAAAAGTTCGGAAGCGGGAATCATAACTTTTAATTATTTTGCTCCCGGATAGCCATCCGGGAGCATCCAAAATTCCATAACGCAGAAAGTCCGAGAACTGCTTTCCAGTGCAGGTGAGCTGAAAGCCATTTGGAACCGCGGTTATATTCTGTATTTTCTGTCGGTGTTCCGGTCCACTCGTCTAGTCCCACACTTTCAGCCAGACGGGTCGGTCTCCATGGCGACGATGCTCCTGAATCTCGCTTTTTTCACCCCTTTTATACTACTCATGGCGTCAGAGGCAGATGCCTCAGCCAGTCAGTGGCCAAGCAATGGCCACTCAGCGTGCAGCTAGATCAGTGACGTATTTACTACGTTCTAGAACATTCTAGATCTATTTATGGACACACGATATCGACGTCAAAGCAATATTTTGAAGATAATTTAAGGGGATTTTCGCAGATAACTCAGCCATTTCTGGGCCGATTTTAAAATGGTTAACAGTTCTAGAAAGCTCGAAAACCTCTCCCATAGGGTTTATATACGCATACTATCCTACCCAGGGGCGTGCTTGGAGCGAATCCGGAGTGGCCGTTCCGTACCCAGCTTTGCTGGGATGGTCAGTACCCGTCCGGTCGGTTCGGGAGATGGGAGACAGTAATGTTGATAAGCGAACAGCACATGAAGTCAATGAATTAACCAGTGCTGATCATGATATTACTGAACCTGTGTCTGAAACACCAAATCCTGCAATAAATTGTACTCAAACGTCAGCCAGTATTGCTGATTATCAAATAAACACGCAACTGACAGAAGTACCTCCACCTCCCAATTCCATACCGCCTACTTCATATTCTTCATAAGTTGGCAAAGCAGGTTAATGATATGCAGACTAACTTTGATGCATTGATATCCTCGCAACTGGCAACTAGGTTGATTCACAAAGTCTGTCTAACCTGCATACTGGCAAAACAACGCCAATTTTGAATGTCAGGAAAAACACTCAAGGTGTCAACATTAGGTCAATTCCTGTAGTGAACGATTGAGGAACACATCCAAATCAGACACCAAACCCCTTATGTCCAACACCTGACATCAGGATACTCCCGAACCAGAGTTCCAATTCAACATGAAATACCACCATCGCTTACTCAGACAGATAATGGCAATCATTAACACACTAAAAATCAGGATAATGATTACATATCTGAGAGCAGAATAGCAAGATTTTCCAATACCAATCCCACTTCCACCAACGCGAATGATAATTGGACTGACCAACGAAAAAAGGTGCTCATTATCGATAGCTCTCAATATTAATTGGATTTATGATTTAACAGACCAATTGGACAAATACCTTCAAGTAAATATTCATGATGCTATTGTCATATATGTTGGTAGCAACGGCATTGGCAAATGACACCAACAAAGTATGACTCAAGACTACTCTGCCTTAATCGATCGCCTTCGCTCTATATCCCCATACATGCAGGTCCTTGTATCATCCTTGCTGCCACGAGCACAAAATGAATATTGCCATAATCTAACACTCGAGTTCAATTGTATCCTACTAAGCCTGTCTGAAACACAACATACAACATTTATAGACAACTCACAACTTTTCTACAATCCCAGTGGTGAGGTGTATAAGGAATTATTTTATGATCACATACATCCAAATGTGCAGGGAACCCGGATCCTATCAAAAAATATTATAAACTACCTCAACAGTATAACTTAATATATGTGAGGCCCTATAGGTAATTGACCAATTCTTACAACACCTATGCTTCCACTGTCCGACAGACTTACCCAGCTGACAGAGTAGCTTACAACCCATATTTGTACAATGGAAGGATCCATGGGAGGAATCCATCAGCATATACTACAAATCATACACGAATCAGCAACATGCCCAATCAACGCCTTACACACTACAACACAGGCACTCCACCAAGCCAGTACTATTAAGTACGACTAATAATTCCTCTAACAAAAAGTTTGTAAAATCTAGTTTAGTTACAGATGCACCTCTTATAGATGTAAAGAACAACACTAAAAATCGAAACATGCCCTTAAATGACAAACTGAGAGTTACGTGTATAACAAATGTAAACGCCTGTAGACCAAATATATCGTCAAAGAAAACGTCTAGCCCAACCCATGCCAATTTCAAACATGGCAGTGATATCACAGTTTTATACACTAATGCAGCTGTCTTCACACAAGACACGATTATTGAACTCAAACACTTAATCCAAGACACTAGCTAACACTAGCTGATTACAACATAGAAGGATAAAACATGGAAGAATCTAATATTGCTGACAAACACGGGAGAGGCATTCTTTTATTCATAAGGAAATCTATATCCTATAACCTGTTAACCACCCACGATGCATTTGTAGAATTTCTCGTCTGTGATATAACTGTGGAAAGGAAACTAACGATTGGTGTATTTTATAGAAGCTCACATTCAGATAGTTTGAACAACATACAACTTTGCCATGTACGAATTATTTCATGTACGACCCCACGTTATGGTCTGATAACGGACGCACACTTATACTGGGTGACTTTAACATGCTGCATGTCAATTGGTCACTAGCTACATATACCAGCGCTACTAATTTAGATTTTACTTATCACTTTATTGAGACAATAAGAGATTGCTTCCTACAGCAATTGATAACAACTCCCACTAGATGATGGGGCTCGTCTAAGCCCTTAATACTAGCTCTACTATTTACAAATTATCCTGAACTAGTGGATGACATAGTTGTTAATGCCTCACTCGGTAAGAGTTGTCATTCTATAATACAAGTTACAGTCCATCTCGACCTGGTCAACAGCACAATCACAAAATTGCGATATTTCTATGATAAAGCAGATTATAAAGCTATGAATGCATATTTGAATGGGAAGGTTCAATGATGTTAATGATCTTTGGCAAACAATACTTTCAAAATATCACGAAGCTGAAGAGAAATTCATTCCTATTTTAAAAAGTAAAAGTAAGCGAAACAAATACCCACTTGATAAAACAACCAGAAGTAAGATTAATAAAAAGAAATGCCTCTGGAGAAAATATGTAGAAACTGAGAGCGAATGCTGAATACTGTAGAATAAGAAACCAAGTCAGGACAGCTACAAGAAAAGCTATGAAAATGCATGAACATAATATCTCGAAATGTGTCAAACAAAATCCAAAGAAATTTTGGAAATATGTTCAATCCCTGACAAAAAACACAATTGGTATCCCTGATTTGGAAATACCTAATAACAATGGTGATTTTACTACAAATGATAAGGAAAAGGCAGATGTTTTAGCTGACTACTTTAATTCTGTTTTCACCGTTGAACCGGATAAAGAGCCACTGCCAATTTCAACTAGACATATAATTACGCAGTCTCCACTAATTGTTAACATCATGTCAGACATTATGAAAGAAAAATTATCCAAACTCAAGATTTCTAAATCTCCTGGACCATACAAATTACATCCTTGACTAATATATGAACCAATTATTCTGCCATCCTTTATCATTGTTTTTTAATAGATCCCTAGAACCTGGTAAATTGCCAGACTATTGGACTAACGCCAATATATCAGCCATATTAAAAAAGCAGGACAAAAAGAAACCTGAAAATTATCGCCCAATCAGCCTAACGTCGGTAGTGTGTAAAATAATGGAATCAATAATTAAGGATGCAATAATGGACCATCTAAGAACAAATAAAATGCTTTCAGACAAACAATATAGCTTTATCAGTGGCCGATCTACTGTTCTGCAATTGCTAAATGTACTTGAAAAATGGCTGCAGACCCTTGATAAAGGCGGGATGATTGATGTTATCTACTGCGACTTTATGATGGCATTTGACAATTAGGTTCCTCACAAACGTCTCATAAAAGTTGTCTATATATGGCATAGAAGGTAAATTGTTAGATTGGATACAGGCATTTTTAACTGGTAGAATGCAACAGGTATTAATTAACGGGGTCCTTTCTAAAATAACACAGGTCACGAGTAGCATACCACAGGTTTCTGTTTTGGGAGTACTTCTTTTCATAATTTATATCAATGATCTTCCTGATGCAGTTAACTGTGGTTCTGAAATGTTCCTGCTTGCAGATGACACAAAACTCTTCAGATCAATTTTTAATCGAACAGACTGTATTTCACTGCAAAAATACATAAATTCGATGTGTTCATGGACGGATGTTTCATTATTAAAACTTCACCCAGATAAGTGCAAATATATGCGAATCTCTACTAAAAACAGAACCACACTCCTACACAATGAACTCATGCAGCCATACTTTAACATACTCCCCTGTTGAAAAAAATATTGGTGCAATAATCTATGAAAAGCTAAATTTCGACCAGCACATAAATGAAAAGATAAACAAAGCAAACCAAATAATGGGATTAATCCGACATACCTTTAGCTATATAGATAAATATAATTTTACCCACCTACTCAAGGCCATCATTAGACTACATATTGAATATGCTAATGTTGTCTGGGCCCCACATTTAAAAAAACACATAAATGCTGTAGAAAATGTTCAAAGACGAGCTCATTCCTGGTCTACACCATCTATCATACAGTGAACGCCTACAAACTTTGAAATTACCAACCGTAGCATTTCTTAGATTACGTGGCGATATGATAGAGAGTTATAAGCATCTCAATAACAAATATGACCAAGGAACATCAGACTTCATTGAACTTCACAACACAAATACTAATACAAGAGGCCATAGCTTAAAATTCATGAAAGTTAGACCCAGACTAGACATAAGGAAGTACTCCTTCCCATTGCGCTGCTCTGATCACAAGTATTTCCAATTCTGCTTCAATACTAGTTGACTGATGTGAAACTGTTATTCCTGATGTTAGAGGCCTGAGGCCTGCTGTCAGATGTCCTTTCATTGTATCATTGTATCAAGCACACTTTGTATGTCATCATCATCATCATCATCATCATCATCATCATCATCATTTTACGATGCATACGCCATTGGCTTGTTATTGCTTCAGTGTTTTGTATGTATGTGGTTCTCGTTGCTTGCAATAAGACCAATAGAACCCAGGCTAGGCTATAGCACATTGATGTATGGTTTCCTGGTAGAATGCATCCAAGGACAGACAAGCAGACTGTGCACTAGATCCTCTACAGCAGCATTGCAGAGTTGGCATCTAATGGACTGGCTTATATTTCTGCTGGTCCTTTAAATAGTAGGTAACACTGTACAAGGATCTTGATTAGTGTTTGATGCTTTATATAGTAAGGTGTTATCAATCTTGTTACTGCTCCATATTGATCTTATATGTCTTGTACACAAACTCAACAACTCGGGAATTAAGGGGTATGCCCTTCAGTGGATTAAATCTTTCCTGGATTAAAGTTGATTTAGTTGCCTTAAAGAGCAAGGAGTTGTCCAAGCTTATACTGTTTTAGGTTGTCCGCTGTTATTACATTAATACTGTCATCAAACTCTGAATTCATCACAATTCAGTCATATACGTGTGATTAATGACACTCGGCAGCCATATAAAGCATCTTCTTCTGGCATACTTCAAGTGTTTGGGAACAAATTAAAACAATGATAACCATTTATTAGTCCTCTTCATAATATTCAGCTATTGTCACACACTTTTTGCAAGGATGCTTTACCTGTTTGATAATACATTTGTAAAAGTCGTCAAATTTACTCAAAAACCAAAGATTTCTCTTAACAAACAAATGTCAAAATAAAACTTTCTACCAAAACGATGCCACCAATAATATTTAGCTGTGGCGCACGTCTTTGCGAGAGTAAATTTTGACCTTTCCATTGTTTTACATTAATGAAACTTTCTGTTAAACGGTGTACATGTCTCATCATGGCATTGATGAATACTGTTTCACAAAAAGTTTCATTAATCTAACCCAACAGCAAGTCGATCGGGGGTGGGGTGGGGGGGGGGGGGGGGGGGGGGTGGTGAAACCTTTAGACCAACCCTCAACTGCAGGAAAAGTTTATAGAAAGTTAATAAGATATTTTATTTATAAGCTAGAGGGCTGGATAAAGAGCTAGTGTTCTGGGACTGCATACTCAAGTTAGGCAATGCTTGCAGCGCTAAGTAAAACGATTTCACATTGAAACCTCAGTTTTCTATCTTAAATGCACTATAGTGCATTGAAGATAAGAAAATGGGGTTTCATCGTGAAATTGTTTTACTTATCACTGCAAACATTGCCTAACTTGAGTATGCAGTCCCAGAACACTAGCTCTTTATCCAGTTTAATTGTTTTACTTAGCACTAAAGGCATTACCTAACCTAACCTAGCCCAAGTCAATATTTTTGGGTAGAATACCTCTTTCAGTGAATAGTGATACAGATCAGTTATGATAAATTCATTGAAATGCAAGAATCAATATGTTTAATATTTTGAAAATAATTTGCATGACTGGTCTGTGGAGATTAAGCGACTGCCATTTCGAATTACTTCAGTCCTGCATGGCAAAACACGTACTTGCTTTATGCTGTTTGTTTTGGAAGCACTGTTAGTTTGATGTTTTGATCTTTCATTATGACCTCCTCTGCTATAACTATCTATCATTGTATGTCATTTACTTATCCTTCTTCTTCAAGGCCTGCAGTAATAAATGTAATAATTTCTGAATGCAAAATAAATATATTTTACCACACAGAGTGCAGGAAATGACATCTCTGAGCATCTAGTTTTCACAATTTTTAAGGGGGGGGGGGAGGGGGGGGGGGGGAAGGAGGAGGACACCGGATCACTCTATTTGTGGGAGACCGACAACCCCTCTATCACCACCCACCCCCTCCCCCCCGGATGCACCGCCACTGTGTGGACAGCTTCGACTAGTTTTCCCAGGCTGATTTTAAGAGCCAGTCAATCACTGTTTGGAGCCTTAAATCCAATGTCACTGAAATATAAACAGTTTTGAGGAGATTTAATTGAAATATTCACGTTTATCCGAGATCTATATAATATTGAGAAAACCTACCTTTTCGAACCATCCAGTATTACACAGACCAGGAGTCATAAGTTCAAGTGCAACATAAAACGAAGCAACAAAGATATTTGCAAGCACCTTATCGCTAACAGTGGTACCACAGTGGAATTCATGGCCGGTTACACTAGCCGAACGGACAACAGTTGAATAATTCAAGAACAGAGTCGATATCTACTTCAAAGTTAGAACATTTGAAATTTACTAAACTGGCCATGTCTATACATCTACCAGCCCATCACAAGATCTACCTGCACTTCCGCCAATATAGTGGACCGATCTTGGAGTAGCCTGTGTATAGGCAAGAACATGCTTGGTAGCGATTTCGATTACCAGTAGATGGGTCTCTGCTCTCCACGCCTGCATTTTTGTCGTAGCATGATGAGACACTAGAGTGGAGGAGACTCTGATAGCGATAAACACAGACAATGGCAATAACAGCAATAAGACTAGCTACAACTTCCAAAAGTGAACATGTAACCAAATTCTAGGTGCAGCAGGGTGTTACCATGCATGTAGGTGGCACACCACGCCTGACGTGGGGAACACCCATCTGCACCAGAGGACTTCCACAAAACAGACCTAAATTCTTAAATCCAATGCCACTGAAATACTGATGGTTTCGAGGAGACTTAATTGTGCAACAACAGTCAAATCATTCATGAACAAACAAGATATTTATTTCAAAGAAGGAACTATGAATTGGACTGAACAAACCCCACTAGATCAAGAAACACTGATTTCTCCCTCCCTCCCTCCCAAAAATTTGGCCCAACCAGGTTGCCAGGTTTTGGGGTTTGTAGATAGCACTGCTGAAAAGCCTCTGCGGGTTGATCTGCATGAAACAAAACTGACCAATAGATGCAGCTAGTAGTGCTTGCAAAACAAACACACAAGTTTCCCTGCATCATACCTGTTCGGAGTACACTCCTCCACTTCCTGACTCCGCTCATAAGGCAGCTTTTATAATGACCAGGAGGGTGACTCCTTCCTCACTCAGAGGTGAATCAGATTCTTTGATTATGTCAACTGTACACACCGTTTTTTGGGCATGCCAGCCTCTAACTCCCTGACCAGAGCTTCACAGCATTGAGTGCTATCTCCAAAAGAATATGTCCTAGTAAATATCTGAAAGGTATTTCAGAACCCTGGAGAAGTGACGGTTCCAATGATATCACTAGCCTCCCAATTGGTTATGAAATCAGCGAGTGAAGGCGAAATATCAAACAGGTCATCTCAGAGGATTTTACACGGTCTAAATTATGTTGTGATACTGTAGTATGAGCGGCGCTCTTAGTGCTGATCAGCACATTCCAACCCTCGGCTTTCCCTGATGAGTTTGAGCAATCCTGTTTTGGGACCAGTGCAGATGCGCAACGATGCCAGCTGCTTGGCTGACGTCACCTTGCAATCATCCCTCACAGGCCAAAATGGACGTCGACATACTTCAACTACACTGGCGAGGGCTGAAGAATAGAGGAAGTAGGCATCTTGTATACACCTGGGTCCATTATTATCTCTTACTTGGCCATGGCTATTGTAGCCTCCGGGCATGTGCACTGGTCTGCTGGATACTCTCATTCTGCCGTACCGCCAGTGCGCAGTACATTGGGGCGAGGCTGCTGGTTAGCTGCGTATCTCGGGGTTGTGGATCCAGTGTTGCGCATTGCCGGATTAAATGAAGATCGACTTCTAGAGCCGGTGTGGTCTCATCCTCACTGTTGGTGTCACCGGTGTGACGGTTCCCCCAGCTACATTTAGGGCGAGGACATAACTAAATACATACAATAATTAAAACCATAACAGTCAAAAATGGTACTCGTTTGCTGCTACACTGGAGAAGTCAAGTACGTAGGGTCAAGTTGATGGCTCGTCAACATGGTCCTCGCCAGAGGTACGTCACAGAGTATGATCCGTGAGGCATCCCTGCAAAGGAGGGTCCTAATGCGGCTACTTAGCAAGTTTAATATAAACTATATTAACCCCTAACACAAACATTATTTGTTGCGAGAGGAAAGTGCCTCGCGCAGGCCTCCATTACAGGAAAATGCCTACAACGCCAAATCAGAGGAAGAGAGATGGCAAAAATGGCCACTCTCTTGTTCGAACCAATTCATGTTAAAGAGTCAACCTAGTAAAACTATAAGTCTAATGTGATGCACGCTGTATTACGTGAAGATAAGGTGGATGATTTCCGCAGAATTTAACACCGTCATCTTACGTAAATTCAAAGATACTGAATTAGTAGTTTCTGCTTTATTTATGTGGTCCTTCTGCTAGATCATATCCTAACATTTAGCTTTTGGGGCCAGATCTAGATTAAGCCGCAAATGGCAGTGTAAGCTAACTATCTTTAACATATAAGCCTGACAGGCGAGAATGCTCAGTGACCATATGGTCACCCTATGGAGCATTCCCCTCAGTTAGACAGCATGCGGAAATATCATGAGTTGAAAGCTCCGGAATCATATAATGATCCCGTTACCATCGCATCACAATCACATATAACAGCACATGGACAAGTCACAGCACAACGCTAAGCACATATAACTTTAAGGTGGAGACAAAGTTGCAACTATCCAACAACAGCAACCTCCCCGTGTGGGCGTGGTGGGTTCTAAGACTGCACCCAGTCACTTGTAGAGTTAGATGGAGAGCTGGGTCCTGTCCGTCACCAATGTGTCCGGGCCGGATCATGTGAGATCCGCACCCGGGGAACTAACATTTTACCTGTCATTAGGGTTATGTAAATTCGCCCAGAGATGCACTGCAGGCCAGTAACTATAATATTTTCGCAGTGCTTCCTACTTTTGCGTGGTTTTCTAACTAACTAGTATCAGAAGATATGGGGGAGGTGTATGCGGTCATCGTCACTTTGTTTCTAACCACTCTGAAATCCCAATAGTTTCATAGTCAGCGTTAAACAACGTGATGGAGGGAGGTCCATACAATTAATACACCTGGATGCTGGAGGAGCGTAGACAGAGACAATCACGCATATAATGGAGGTCATAAGGTATATGGCCAATTTATACAATCTAACTGGTGTGACGTGTTACATATCCGCTACTCCCGTAAAAGAGACTTACACAAAATGACTCCTACAGAGAGATTGTCCCTACTACTATAAACCTATCCTATTGAGCTAAAATAGTCCAGGTTTAGTCGACCGCATGTCATGATTGCGCAATGAGAACATGAATAGCGACCTTAGTGAAAAAGTGGGGAACAAGGTGGTGCGGTTGTTGCTGCTGTATTGTGTAGCCTAATGAACTGTGGCTCCAATGTTTTTTATATAAAATAAGCAAAACATATAACTCGGATGGCAACTGCCATAACTTATCACAAAACAGTAAGATAGAAGATCATATGACTTTAACAGTGCTTTTGGCACAAAAATTAGAAAAATATATACATTATAATAATAAATTATAAAAATGCAGTCTCAAATGACTGGCAGGTACCTATTAGTCATCAGCACCTGTTACACAAAAGTAATACATAAATACAATAATAATATGACAATGACGGAGCACCTATTAGTCGTCGGTGCAGAAAAAGTTCTGTAATCACAGTAGTTGAAGCGTAACACATTTGGAATGCGAGATGGCATGATGCGGAAGTCAGCTGCTAGGAAAAAATCTGCAGGCGAACTGTCTGATGTGACTCATTTTCAGGAGCAGTGAAGAAGAACGTTTGCGGTTGCGGATGGCTGGTAATTAGTCACGTCCATGCACAAAGTTAATAATTTAAACAGTATTCTGAAAGTTCTGTACTGGTGCTGAATTTGAAAGCTGCCCTGTAGTTCTTGAAGGGCTACAAATGAAAAGTTAATAATGCGGATGCATTCTGGAAGATGACAAGACGAGATGCATTGAATAGCTCATACAATGCATCGAGCAATGTCCCCTGACTGCGGTCAAAATGTCTAAAGTCTAACACAAAACATGTGCAGATTTGATTTACCACTGGTCGGCGTGGTATGGCAGAGCTGGCGAGTTATCCATCGAGCACATCACTCGCCCTACATACTAGACGAGCTTACATCGGGGCCAATAGGCCCATCCGCATGAAGGCCCCTCTGCGGTTTGGTAGCTTGGGTCACCTTACTTGAATTTCTTTATTGCTCCCAGGTGATATCTTTCCGGGGGCATACAAAAAGTTGCGATGTGGATGTGGTGGCTAGTACCCCAGAGATGATGAGTACTCCAAACCGATTGGCACCACAGCAGATGTTAGGTATCTGCTGTACAGTTCGCAGTACTACACGACTCGTCTCTCAGACAAGGTACCTCACCACCACCTTTTCTCTCCCGACTGCTCCTGAATCTAATTTTCCAACGCCTTTTCTACTGCTCGTGACATCACAACTGGAGCGCCACAGCCAATCAGCGAGCAAGCTACAGAGGCAGGGAAGCAGGTCACGTGACACGCTATCGTACCCTTGCACTGAGCATATGCATGCGCTAAGCCTATGGAGTAATATATTTTGAAAGGAATTTGCTGGTTCAATTAAAGATAGCTCAGCCATTTCGGGACCGATTTTAAGATAGTAAAAAGATTTGGAATCCTCGCTTCATTCTGAGCCGAGGAACG
>JAVVLW010001396.1:0-25000 GCA_034401795.1 Chaetoderma sp. LZ-2023a | reverse complement strand
GAGTAGTGTGGGTTGTGATCCATCTTGTTCTCCGTTAATGTCCAATCAGATTTAGCTACCCTCTGTGGAAGCGGGGGGAAATCCCAGGTGTGAATGATGGTGCAGAAGGTCATGTCGACTCAGGTAAAGGGATTGATGCTGGGTCAATTTGTGACTGCATCTCGTCATTACCGGATGTATATTGGACAGACTGGTGAAGGCCTGATATCTATGCGTATGATTGGTGCCGAGGTTTCGGCGGGTGGTGGTGATTCAGGTAATGGGATTAGCAATGGGTTAATTGGTGAGAACATGATGTCATCACAGGATGTAGATGGGACACTGCCTGGAGAACACCTGGTATCGGTATGTTTGATCGGAAGTGGGGTCTCAGCAGGTGACCGTACCCGCTTTTTAGCCTGAGAGGGTGGGTCAAAATCTGATGTTTCGGCTGATGTTTTACGAACTGGAGTAGCATTTCTATTGACGACAGTAGGGAAAAAATGAGGATCAATGGGTCTGATAAAGTCATAAAAGGCTGCAATAGCCTTATCATGAAGCCTTTTTTCACGATTTTTTTTGCCCAGCGAATGGCGGTTGACTTGGCACGGCCAACATCTAGGTGGGAATGATTCTGGGCTGATATAATTTCGGATCTGATACAGCCAAGTTGGCAATTGTAATGATTGATTAGAGTCTGTACTATGGATTTAGCCCACCCAAAATTAGCATTACAAATGTTAAAGTGGACATCTCCATTTGGCATGGCTGGTTTGCGGAACTTGTTTAGTTCCTTTAGCTTCTTGCCTAAGCAGTTTGGCAGTGTCTCTGCCTCCATGTGCTTGCCCAACACGCCAAGGTAAGGGAAGCAATGTATTACCATATAGTATACCTTGACTAGGCGAGCATGGGCAGAAGATTGGTGGCGTGAATCCGATTCATTGCCATCCTTTCACCCTCCCCTGTTCTGTCTAGCCATGATAATGCCCTGTCCATCAACCAATCAAACAGATAAGCAACCAATCACACTATCAATCAAATCAGCAACTAGGTAATCATGCTATCAATCAATCAATCAATCAATCAATCAATCAATCAAATCACAATCAATCAATCAAATCACAATCAATCAATTAATCAATCCATCCATCCATCAATCAATCAACCAATCAATCAATCAATCAATCAATCACTTAATCAACATCACAACCGGTCAAACAGACAAGCAACCAATCAATCCCTCAACTAGGTAAATCACAGATCAAAACCTAATCAAATTAAGCACGCAATCAGATCACACAACCAATCAAAAAACCAGTCAAACTATCCGTCAAATCAGGCAAGCAATCAAGCTAGCAACTAGGTAAACAACCAATCAAGCACTTAATCAATTAAGTAACCAGTCACGCAACAAATCAATTCAAACAGCCAATCAATCACGCAACCATTCAATTCACGCGACCAATCACGCTACCAATCAGTTTAAACAACAAATCATGCAACCTATCAAATCAAACAATCAATCACGCAAACAATCAAATCAAACAATCAATCATGCAACCAATCAATTCAAGCAACAAATCACATAACCATTCAAACAACAAGTCACGCAAACAATCAAATCAAGCAAGCAATCGAACCAAACAACCAATCAAATGAAACAACTAATCAAATCAAGCAGCTTGTCAAATCAATCAACAACTCAAGCCACGGTCAATCAGGCAAATCTCAGTCAATCAATCAATCTTAATCAATCTTAATTAATCTCAATCAATCTCAATCAATTTCAGGTGTAGTTCGGATCGACCGGGCGGGTACCGGCCGTACCAGCCAAGCTGGGTACGCACCGCCCATCCTGGATTCATTCCCTGAACACGCACCCTCTCCCCCCCCCCCCCCCCTGGGTAGAGCCATAAGCGTATATGGGCCTATGGGAGAGATCACGTTATAAAAACGACTAAGTTTGTTAAAGCGCATAGTGCGCATGCGCACGCTTAGATGCTATTTTTGATAGAGCATGTAGTTTACGACCAAGATGGGATGACGCTTTTAGTGTACCGAGATGGTGCCTTGTAATCCTTTTTAATTACATGTTCCCGCCGAATCTGGCATTAATCAAGACCAGAATTCGACGGGCTTTCCAAATCTGTAAACTATTTCAAAATCGGTTGATAAATGGCTGAGTTATCCACGGAAACCCCTTCTTGATTATCTTCAAAATATTGCCGTGACGTCATAACCACATGGACGCAGGACTTCTAGAATGTTCTAGAACGTTCGACTGCGCTATTATTAGCCGCGCGGATTAGCTGTTGCTCGACCGATGATTAGTTGGAGCATGCGCCTGTGACATCATGAGTAGTATAAAAGGAGACGTGATCCAGAGATCGAGAGCGTCCTCGGCCATGGGCCGAATAGGTTGGACCTGTACCAGCTACTATCGTCTCGACAGACAATATGCAGATCACGTCGCTTTCTGTCGGTTTTTCTCCCGTAGCTAGCAGTTATCCAACCCACTGCACTAAAACAATTTTGTAACTCCCGTCTTGCGGGAGCAATTTGGACCTTTCTAGTTATTGTTCACGAATATCAAGAGCTACTTCGGAACACGAACTTGCGGTGAGACCTTTATGGCCTGAAAATGTGATTCTACAGATGTAGAGGCAGCGATGTTCTTTGGTGGATGACTCGCCGGATCTGCTGGCCACGCCAAAAAGTGGTTATTTAACCATCCCCGCACTGATGTCGTGCAAGTTCTTCTAAACTTTTCGACCGCAGCAAGTGAACTTTGCCCGGTAAATCTTCAGAGCTGGCTGACGTACCCAGCACCGTTAGCTTAGTTTCGTATCTTCATCTACATCTAACAACCCCAGCTTGTGATCGAGTTGTTGTCAACTTCTATCCGTACCATCAGTGTACAGGAAGTTTCTTCACAGCAGTAATGCTATTGTATCTCTTACTGACTACTCGTTAGACATTCTTTATTGTGCTTACAGTCCTGAGTTCGATCCGCTCCCGTCATGAGCTGCTTGCGGGAATCCTGTTTGCGGGAACCAGCCTGCGGGAACTTTTCAGCTTCTTGGGAATGCATCAACTCACGTCAACCTAAGAATGACGTATCAATTTCAGCAAGAAGCTAGCCCAGACTTAAGAATGGCTACCGATTATTCAAGTAACTATACTTAACATTTTAATTATTCTGTTAATTATATTTCTGATAATTTTATTGTACCCGTACAAATGGTCCCGATAACTAAAAGGCACCGTAACGGTCTTAGGACCACTAGTTATAATTTCTGTATATGTTTATAGTTATTCTCATTTTCTGTAAGGTGTTTTCACTAACCGCACCATGGTAAGTTCGTTAACCTGTACTAAAGATATATAATTCTGATCATTTTCACACTATTGATTGTTCTGGTTAGTCTATATATATATATGGCCAGTGGCCATCAGTTCACATGTTTTGTTTATTTATAGAAACTATAGGACTGCAGTGCACGTAGGAAACACTATACAGCAACATTTATATATGCAGCACTTTCTCCCGCCACCAACAATTTTTCACTGAGGTCGATGTCCATGCTATAACTCTGTTTAGCCCGCCATGCTACCAACTAAAACCTTTTCTATTGAGCTCGATAATATAGGTTTAATATGATTAGAGACAATTTCTTCATTAGGAAATCTGTAGTATACGCCACTTTCCCGGTAGTTGCGATAATTTAGCCCCGCACTCCGGCAAGATTTATATCTCTAAGATATTGTCTCTCTTCATGTTCCACTAAGCCTTGTGGCTTCTTAATTGTTTGGATGTCCCTATCCGCACCATGGGCTGATCCGACCCTGGGAAACTGTTGGGGTTTCCGAGCAGTGATGGCCAGGGTGTGGCATCACATACATTCCCCCTGCCTCCTCGTATACTTAGTAGTTAGCACTTCTGCCAATGTAGGAAAGCAATGTGCAAACATATCTTAATTATTATTTTAATCCTCCCGCACCACAGTCCAAAACCTGGCAACTTGTATTTAAACCTAATGACAGGTTAAACGGTTAGTTCCATAGGACCTGGTGATGGGCGAGATGCGCATCCCCACCGAATTCCATAAGAATGTCTGGGCATGATATTCACGGGAAGGACATTTATGGTGGGTATTCGTCTCTCTTACCCCCACCGTAATGATAGATCAGTTGCCTAAAATGCTTTTGTGAAAAGTAACCAGTGTCTTGTGACGTTTTATGTGGTTAAGGAGTAGGATGTTCCGATTCTTACCCAGTTCGGAAATCTTGCTAGGTAACATGTATGTGCGCTGTCTTCAGCATTGATGTCTTAGGGCATCCGTTCTCAATGACAGCTGTGTCTAACAGCTAGGTAGACACTCGCCATTTGCGGCCCAAAATAATCCTTGTCTCTAAAAATTAAATGTGAGGCTAAGCATAGAAGAAGGCCCTAATAAATAAAGCGGCAACTACTAATTTAGCATACTAAGAATTACATAAGGCGGTGACGTGGGAATCCTTTGGGAATCATTTGTTCCGCCTTCACGTAAAACAGCACGCAACCTTATAGTCATAATCTCACTAGGTATGGTCTTTTCTTTGTAGCATTTTTGGTTGAATATTAGAGTAGGCCCCTTTTTGACTACTACTCTTCTCCCGCTTTGAGCAGAGGTGACATTTTTCTGTGATGGAGGCCCGCGTGAGGCACTTGCCTCTCGCAAGGATTCAGCGATGACGGTCCATGCGAGGATAATACTCCTCACCCAAACTAGCACTAGGAGTAGTGCCCGTGTGAGGCACATCATTTTCCGTCACTACAGAGATAATTTTCTTTCCTTTAAGCTAAGAGGTATAAAAGCTTATATTAAGTTAATTAGTTAAGTCTCATGTATGGGAGCATCCCTTGCGGGGATACCTCTGCAGACCTACGAGTCTGTGTGGTACCTCTGGGAGCCCCACGTATAAAAATTCATCCGGCTGTCTCTATGTCTTGTATTTTCGTATGCTTAATAGTTTTATCTGGCATACTCGACAGTTTGTTTAGGTAAAATCATTGTATAGACTTATTTTCAATTAGGTCAACAAAATCAGATCTTGTAAGTACATAGATCACGAAATTGCTATGGACAGGCATACTGGTGACACAAACTCTTGGGATGAGACCGTTGTGTTTAATGTTCACAACGATGGTCGCACGGCCCCCACCTTAGGAGCCGGTCCTTGTTACCCATAGGGCAGTCTTGTACAGGATCCGTCACCCCGAGACCAGAAGCTAACCAGCGTCGTGATTCATCATTCATTTGCAGCACAGCGAGTCAACATCAGACACTGGAACTGCCCGACACTACCACGTGAGCTACAAGTGGCGCCTGATGTGGGGCTCAAAGAACATATATAGTGAGCTCAGTTCGATCCTGTCTCCATTTAGCGACGACACCCTCAATCAAGAGGTAGCGTCATACGATGGATTCATAACTCACATGCTCACCGACTATGCTAGAAATTCTCCTGCGGAATCAACACCTCCGCAATATAACCTGTTTTCACCGGTCAGTGATGGCACCTTTAGGGATGCCTCCCAGGCGTGAACAGAGTTTAGAACTATATCGGACATCCGCAACAGGCCAGCTCCATCAGGGCCGAATCGTGGACGACCCCGACAAAGACCCGATTACCGGCATATAAATAATCCTTCAGACTACTATCATTCACCCATGTCATCTACGGAGGCCATATGGCCGGGTGACAATCCACATTACAGACAACCTCCCGCACTGCCCCCTTCTAGCGCAACGCTATGCTCACAGGGAACACTGCAGCATTATCGGGAGGAATCGGCACCACCTTTTCACCGGTACATCAGTCACGCTACACATCACAACCGTCAGCCGACTGCACCACCGCCATAGGAGGAATATCAGTCCTCACCTCGGGGAGAACGTCCTCGTAATCTTCACAATATTCCTTCTCCCGTCCATAGACCTATGCCGGTCAGTGGCTCTACAACAGGGCAGGACTCATTAAATTGGAGTACGTGTGTTCTCGCTCCTCATCATCGACGGGAAACACCAACACCACCTCCACCACCACAACCTGCACAACGATCAGCCTCACAATACTCGTCAGTCTCACAGATACCCCCACAACCCGGGTTTCGACCACTTCATTCTTCCCGTGGTCTTGGCCGAGTCATTCTCCCTCCCGAGTTTAGCGGGGAAAATGACTGGACCAACTACAAAATACAGTTCAAGATAATAAGTCGGACTAACCGCTGGAACGATCAGCAAATGGGTGAATATCTCACCACAAAGCTTTGCGGAAAAGCCCTTCAAGTTCTTGCGGATCTTTGGACTGACTACACACCCGCCTACACTCAATTGGAATGAGCATTGATGGAGCGATTTGGCAACACAGCTCTCGGAGAACCAGTCATCACCAGAGAGGGATAGGCTCCTAGAAAGGGTGATGACAACAGGCGGTAGTGGGCCCGCGAGGGTCCGGGGGCACGAAAAATTTGGTTATAGTGCAGAGGAGATACTGAAGGCCTCCACGTCTAATGAAGGAGGAACATCCTACTGTGGTACCGTCTAGTCGGTGCATTGTTCGGGCTACTGAGATTGTTCATCCATTCTCAGTAAGTGGACATGCGTGGTACGTGGATGACAGTCCACACCGAGGGTACATGTCCCTGCAAAATGCTCTGGATTTGCGGAGGATACCCTGCAGGCAAGGCCGGGGGAAATGGTCAAAGTTTGTATTCTGTTGGCAGATAGGTACGGATCAGACAATCGGTTGTCCCTGAGCATGAGCTCAGATAGTGATTGCTATCGACTGGGCCGCCGGACGGTCGTCTTGATCATGTCAGTTCATCTGTGTAATCAAGATGGCTCAATGTATAGTCAGGCCATGCCAAGCGTTCATATTGCGAGTCATGCCTTCTGTGATCAGAGAGCATTAAAAGTGTTTCTTTGGGAAGCAGGAGGGTGTGTGTGTGAGACAGTGTAACCTGTCACTTGCCGGACAGGTTGGGCAGTCTGGCGCCCAGGTACCCAGGCGGTGGATGACATGTCTAGTACGATCTGCACAGGGCCTCTCAGCTAAAATGACGTCAAAGAATGATCTACGCGAGGGCCTTAGCTGCGATGCATCTAGCAGGCATCACCTCCGTGGTACAGTCCAGCTGGCCTGTGGCCCATGCCAAGATGACCTTACGGCGCCCAGTACTGTGTCTGCTCAGCTCGGGAGTTGTCAGTGTGCGCCTTGGCTCTATTCCAGGTTCTGTTCTCCTGATTTGGACAGGTCTTTATCTCAGGCATATACGGAGAGGTACCTAGCCTAGGCTGCATCCTGTGTGGGGAACTGGACGTCCATCCATCATTGCGGGGACAGCGAACCACACTGGGAAGGTACAAAGGGTACGCATGGGAGAAACTCTTCCAGAGCTGGCTAGTCGAATCCGAAGACTACTCACCTGCGCATATCCGAGCACATGGAAGGCGTAATCCATCTGCATCTTGACACTTTTATCGATGCATTGAGCGGTGAACCCACCCTGAAAAAAAAGTTATTTCTTGGCGACCACGGTAGTTTGGCACAATTAACGGCAACCGCGGTCCATATAGAAAACTTTCTGGAGCGGGAAAAGAGGAGCCGACGTCAACTTCACCCCATCAATGAGATAGAAGGTGCTGCTGTCACCATGCCCACTAATGCTCCCCCCAGATCATCAACACCAACCACACAAACATCACCACAACCAGCTGTACATAATTCCAATCAGAATCAAGCACCTGGAGGAAGGGGGCGTGCCTGTAGAGGAAGCTATAACAGGGTCCCCGGGCGTGGGAACTAGCGCAACAATAACAACGGCAACATGAAAGAACGTATAGATGAGATCAATAAGCAGATCTCCACTCTAGCTAATTTAGTCACCACACTCAGCACTAATCTCCTCACCACTCGTTTTAGGACAACAAACACCACCAGCACTGCACCGCCACCAAACACTTGTTTCGGATGCGGCCAGCCAGGCCATTGGAGGGAGCGTGTGCCCTAACCAACCTCCTTCCACCATGCCTGCTCCTGACCGTAGCACACTGCAACCAGAGAAGCAGTCAAACTCCTAAGGGTGCCGAAACATCAAGAGCCACCTCGGTGCCCGTATCCGCTTCGCGGCTCAACTGCAGCCTTCGTACAACAATGTTCGGTGGCCAACAATCACCCAGCAAAATCAGCTTTTACACCTACACCCAAACGCATGGCTTCACACATGTCAATGCCTACAATGCCTCCCCCATCCGCAGCATTGCCTTCTCCATATTTTTCAACACATAAGAAGCCTTCTTTCCTGTGTAAAACGGCAGTGGTATGTTGTAGCACTTCCGCTGAAACAACGTTTTTGCAAGCACCACGTCCCACCACCAAGACACTGAATTCTTGGTGTCCCTTGGTGGTATGCAAAACACCACCCCACCTGACATCATCTCCCGCATCCACAGACACCAGCGACTCCAGAGAAGCGGTTCACTCCACCTCATGGATTCGCAAGCACTGACATAGACGGGGAAAACCCCATCCCTGGCATCATGGTTTCTTCTGTGCTTCACCAAAACATCCAATGAAGCATTGTAAGAAATGGCTTGCACAGGTGGAACTTATCCATCACCCTGTACACACCACTGTCTACACTAATACAGCATACCTGGAAACGGCAACATCTCCATCATCATTGCTACCCTCAGCTCCACCTTCACCGCAGCCGCAGCGGCAACGACGAACTGGCCCTTTCCTCACTCAGCCATCCACCACATTAAACGAAGCAATTTGGAAACAGTCAGAGTACATACAGAGTGATTCCACTCCGACACCATTGTCGCAGATGGCGTTATTGGAAACTCTTCCACAGGTACACCGCAAAGTAATATACAAATGTGCCTGTCTATTTAGTGGCGTTTCCACCAGTGCCACCATCAACACTGGTGCGTCAATCACTGTATTTAACAAGCGCTTATATGAGAGCATCCCACCTCATAAGAAGCCTTCCCTTAAACCTACAAACATTTACCTACAGACGGCAACGGGAGCTGATGTGCCCGTAGCCGGTGTAGTCAATTAAGTTATCCAAATAGAGGAGATGCAATTCATACAGCGAGTAGTCATCGCCTCTATTCACAAAGATGCCCTCCTTGGCTCTGAATTTTCTCAGTGCCAGTGAAGCCATCATACATTGCTAACAACAGGAACTCGACATACATGGCCGATGAATACCTCTTGGACCGGCATCGTCATTATATGACACGTGTGCTGTAATATTATCTAGTATAGCCACGGTTGAGCCGGGACAGGAACAAATCTTATGGGCCACCACACCACAGTTAGGAAGCAACACACACATCGCCATGCTGGAACCCGATCTTGATTACATGATCACCTCACAATGCGCAAGTCCCTGCATGATAGTAGACACTACTAATAAGGAAAAAATATCTTTTAGAGTGTTCAATGGTACTGCAGACCCCATCACTTTGGAACCGGGGGTATGCTGCGGCCATTTAGTGGACATAATCTCATTGGAATCACCTCCACCTGCTGACACATCACCGCATATGGCTGATGATTTACTCGAACATTTACATGATTTATATCTACGTGCCACAGTTGGATTACAACCATCACAGGTTCCAGGCTGCACGGCGCACTCTAATAAACCATGGATCCACGCACTTAACGCTTATGATCATGTCGATAGTCACTTACAGGACTGGCAGTATGATCAGTGAACGAAAAGAAGAAAGAAGAAGACAGAAATATGAAATTCGGAAATTGTTGCACAAATATCGCGATAGTTTTTCCTCCTGAGACATGGATCTTGGAGAGACACATCTCGTACGACACTCAATCGACACGGGCAATAATTGACCCATACATCAACTGGTACGACGTCTTCCCTCAAAAGTGACTCCATAGACTACAACATCATCAATATAACAGAGGCAAATTTGCCATTGAAGTTGGACTAAAACTTGTTCCATAAGACGTTCGAATGTACTAGGAGCATTGCATAAGCCAAATGGCATTTTTCTGAACTGGAAAAGGCCATCCCTACAAATGAATGCAGTCTTCTCATGGTACTCTTAATCCATAGCGACCTGCCAGTATCCACTGGCCAAATCCAATGTGCTATACCACGCCATAACGGATAGTGTATCTAGGACTTGATCAATATGAGGTAAGGGATAAGCATCCTTGACAGCTAAGTCATTAAGACAATGGTAGTCAATACAGAAAAGTAGAATGCCATCCTTCTTAGTAACCAGACCAATTGGACTGGCCCATGGAGAGACTGAGGGTTCTATTACACCAGTTCTTAACATGTCTTCCACCTGTTTCTTACTTTCTTCTTCTTTGTGAATAGGCAACCTTCTAACAGGCTGCCTAAGAGGATGGTGCCACTGTGTGTCAATCCGATGCTTGACTTGGGTAGTAGTACCCAAGTCTAGATCTCCAGAGGAAAAGGTAGTGGCATAATGACTCAATAGATCTTGTACTGATGCTATTTGTTCCGCATTTAAACCTTCAGAAGTCTGCTCAAACAAGGCATGTAAATGATCAGGAAGTGGGCTGACTGACTTGGGCAAAGATGATGTTAATTCCAAATCTACAGTCTGAATGTTATTTATTTCTAACAAACGACCCACTTTTCCTCCTTTTCTCAATCGTACAGGATGGCTGTTTGAGTTGAACAATCTGAGGGGAACAGAAGCATCTGATAGTTCTACCAAAGTTCGGGGAATAGCCACTTCCATTTCCTACATGAACTCATGTGAAGGCTCCAGCAACGCAATTTGGGCATGAAGGCAAGCACGATTTGTGCTTGCCCACATGCCCACTTCACTGGAAGGAGGAACGGTAATATCTTTAGTGATTGTTAAAGCTGCAGTACCATAAAGGAGACTGCTATGATTTACAGGAATGCGGCAACCACTTACTTCCATTTCACCATGTTGACAATGAATAATTGCACTGATTGACTCTAGGAAATCAGCCCCAAATAAAACATCCTGCTGTGTGTCTGCCACAAAAACAAGATGTTGAAAGGACATGCCTTTGATGTTGATAGGCATGGCCCCCTCACCAGTACATGTTAAAGATGCTCCACTTGCCTCACGTAATTTGGAGGAAGGTGTGGACAAGCATGGACATTCTTTTTTAGGGAGACTATCAGTATCAATGGTAGCCAGAGCCTCCACTCCTGCAACAAGACATGGACAAATCGACATGTGGCTTGACTGTGGTAAAGGTATGGTTACAACTGGTTGCTTGAAATCTGGTTCCTGGTTGGGAATTATATTGGGAGTGTTGTACTGCTGCTCTAATTGAATACATATAGACTGCTTCTTGTCGTAATGTTGGGTTTGCAGAGATAAAAGGTCCCACCTTACGTTTTTGCTGCACTGAGTTATTACAAGTAACAGCTTTCTTTGGGCAGGGTTCAGTAGACTGTGATCGAAGGAGAGCAGAACAAGTTGACTCATTTCCTGTTGATGAAGCCTCTCTAATTGTTGCAATTCTTCCTCTAGATGGGCTATTGTTTATTTTGGGCAATGATGAAAGCTATGTCCAAATTCTTTACATGAACCGCAAGGCCTTGTCATGGATGGCATAACAGTATGCCAGGCAAAAACATCAGAAGGTGAATTGTGGGAGCGACCAGAACCGCTAGCTTGTTTGGATTCAAAAGTACGAGCTTTGTATTTATGAAAGGCTACTGGTCGCTCATCCACAGTAGAGTAGCCTGACTTAGTCTTAAAGATGGGGAAGGAGATTTAGGAAAATACCCACCTCCCCATTAGTTATGGCTAATCGCTCAACTGGAGGGGCCACTGATGGAGTCTGACTAACAGACCTGTAAGTCTGATTAAAGTATGGATTGCCAATCGGTCGAAGCCCACATTCTCGAGCAAAATACCCAAACTTTCCACATGGGAAGCAAGTCACCCTACGTTGTACAATTAAAGGATGGGGTGCTTGGCTAACATTCATTTGAGTTCTGACTAAATTAATTAATTGAGCCACCTGCTGACGTAATTGCGACACTTCTGCTGCAATACCAGTAGGATTGAATTGCTGATGAAGTAGAAGTAGAAATAGCAGTTTCTGGCTTAACTTCTGACTCTGCTGTATCTGGCTTAACTTCTGACTCTGCCTTTAATCTTTGCATCTGTTGTCGATTTTTCTTTAATGGTGCGGGTTTCTTTGGTCGATTTTCAGTATTTTCATTTGAAGGCTCAGATGCATTATCAACAGCTTGCACTGGGCGAATTTCTTACTGTATGTGTTTTTGTCTTTGTAGATAACCTTCTATTCAGAGCCCCGCTCTAATGAGATCAGCAAGTTTGCTCAAGTTAAGTTGAAATAGTCCATTCTTTAGGATTGGATTTCCTGCCAGAGATTCCATGAAAGCATCAACTTGCATACTATTTCTTGCAACAGCATCAACTGTAGGATAAGCTTTAACTACCATTTTCCTCACTGTCTGACCAAGTTCTTGTAGGGGTTGTTTTGGTGCCCTACGTAGACTTCTAAGAGCCAGGCTACTATTTTCCACTTCCATTGGATTCCCAAAGCGTTCATGGAGAGCTGCTACAAGATGATAGAAGGAGACTCGATTCATTGTTGGCATATCGATTAACACCTTCAATGCAGCACCTTTCAGTTTGGAGGCTAGATATGCTCCTTTCTCTTCATCACTCCAGCAATTAATATTTGAGATTATATCAAACTGGACTAAGTATTCTTCTAAAGAAGTTTCACCACAAAAACCCTGTGGATGCATGACTTTCCGACCTATTCCTCATCTCAATTCCTAATGGGGTGTGTGTACTAGGATGCGCAAATGCATCATAACTAAGGTGCTCTAATGCACTGGGGACAGTGTTTGTTAGCGAATATTTCGCCATTTTGGATCTACTCTACAATGTCTATTTTAGAATGCCTATGTGTGATAACGTATGTGGCCTAAGACAGGATCCTGCCTATTAACAAATGTCAATTCTATACTGTATGGAATACAAGATTCTATCTTAAAGCCAGAAAATTAATCATTAAGTGATTTTACCTTGGATTACCACAGTTGTATTATGGATCCTAGGAATCCAGACAGTGTAGAAAAACTACTATTTAACAAGTTCCTAACTCGTTAATGATCTGAACTAAGGTACGATCAGTTATAGTAACACTGTAATATTAAGAACAGGCCATGAATTGCTTCAGGAAATTAAAGCCAAAGTGAAGTGGCAATTCACAGTAGTGGGGGCTTAATCATTTCCTTTCACAAAGAATAATTAAATACAAGTTTGGATTATTCACTGACAAGGTAGAAATGCAATTAATAAAGACTTGACCCTAGCATAGCTCAGTGTTTAACACCTACGGCTTAAGGACTGGTCATAAGATTAACTCCTAATGTAAGTGTGAATGAAATTCAATAACTGCTATAATGTATGCTCTGTTGCTAAGTAAGAAATGCGTTTGACAAAAGCCCTATTTCAGAACTTAATAACTTAAAATGAAATGGATGCCATTATGCTGGTAAACAGTTGTAAGTATGAATAGTTCCCAAGTATTATAACTGCTAAGACAATTATCCAATCATTTGTGTCTAATCAAACTTACAATGATTCAATTAAATGATAAAAGCCGTGAAACAGTTGTAATGTCAATAGGTTCCCAAGTTTTTGAGTGCTAAGGGAACTGACTGTTAACTGATAATTTATACTGAATTAAGGTTACAATGATTCTATTAAATGATATAAGCCGTGAAACAGTTGTAATGTCATTAGGTTCCCAAGTTATTAACTGCTAAGGGAACTGACTGTTAACTGATCATTTATACTGAATTAAGGTTACAAAGATTCAATTAAATGATATAATCCGTAAAACAGTTGTAATGTCAATAGGTTCCCAAGTTATTAACTGCTAAGGGAACTGAATGTTAACTGATCATTTATACTGAATTAAGGTTACAAGTACAAAGCCACAGTTAAATGATAACTGGTCAAATGTCGACTTATAAGAAATAGAAATTGGCAGATACCAATTTTAATAAAAATTTGCTCTCGTCTGTAAAAAGAACTACCAGTTTTATTTGGTTCTGGCGAAGCCATGTTTACAATTTCACGACTTTCTGGCTTTGAAACAGATTTTACACATTGTCAAGACAGTAAATCAGAAATTGTACAAGTATCGACAGTGGTTGCTAGGGGTAGCCGAGAGGAATGATATGTGATATTAAATAGCAACTATTACCACTATGAGATCTCAAACATGGAGTGCACTGGATTTACCTAATATCATGGTCACACGGACAGATAATTTGGGGAATCGGGTATATAAATGGCTACAGACTCAAATGGATAGTTTCGGAAATCCAAAAGTCAGAATAATATCAACTACTGGAGGACGTCCTTAATTTTAAAGAAAAACAGGAACTCTAGAATTTAATCAAGTAAGTGGTTAATTAGATAGTGGGAATATTATTAACTACGCCCTAAGACTTACACTATACACTTACATTAGCTCCTGTTCTTTAGAAGTAAGCCACGGTGGCTTATGAAGTCGTCAATCGGTTGAAATGCTGGTCCTCATCGCTGCCAGTTTCTACCCATAGACCAAAAATGATATAGTATGCGAGCACTCGAATTAAGAATCATTACATGCTAAACAGCCAAATTAAAGATCCCTCGTGGAGCCCAAAACTCATCACGGAATACTACACTACTCAAATCACAGCTACATTATATCTCAATGTACACTTTATCTGAACAACGTACTCGCGTATTAGAAACCTAAGTATTAAGCAAACTGACAGAAATTCGGACTAGCACAACAACTAAGAGACTACGCTGAGTTCAGCGCCCTACACCAACTAGGGCAATTCAAGGTCGGACCCGGAGTCCAATTTTTACCTGGAATTTATACCCGAAAAATGTTGCATGCACTAAAAATCCAGATGCCCATGTAGAAAATCCTTGGCAAAAAGTGCTCATTTTAACATAACAATAGGTGAATAGATTGTCAGATTACCATATCAAAAGATTGCTGGTTTAAACATTACCATTGTGATGGCCCACCTGTTTAAACATTAACATAACAATTGATTAGGCATTGGTACGGAATGAAAATGCACCGGAATGTAATATGCTAATAGGGTTATGTACACTGAAAATCTGACAACGCTAAATTGAAAGGAATGCAGATTCTAATACATTGCAACATTTACAAAATGCATAATTTGTCACATCGCCCAAACGAAATGGCCATAATTTCCTGTATACAATGTTTCTGTTTGACGTTGCCATGGGAAAGAGCAACCATATTCTGAAACATTGACCATCAAAAGAAACACTGGAACATGAAATATTGAAGAATAATTAAAAACGCTTTCGTGATTGGAATAGTGAATTAGCGTACATCTTATGTAATGCAGAATACCGCGAGACCCAGCTCGTATTTTAAAGACAGACCCGCTCATGCCCAGATGATTTCAAAAATTAATAAACGGGAAGAATAATCTTTAAATGTCATAAGCGCATACACTCATCAACGTAATTCAGCAACCAAATTCTTACAAACTACCGCTTACTTCACGGATTTGATGACCAAATTTCAATTCGCTGTGAATTGGGCATAAAAGCATTAGGCCGCTATACTGCCACCGTGATCGCGCGAGGAATTATTCAAGCGTAGAAGATTTAACCACACGCTCAATACGGCCAAATACCCCATGTTGCTGAATGATCATACAACAATTACATGATGCCCATATGTTGCTAAATTATTACTAATAATTTATGAAATAATGGCAGCAACATCGTATCATCATTGAAACGGCAAAATGGCCTGCTTCAACGCAAATAGAGTGGCTTCAAAATATGGCTTAAAGTTGAATAACTTTGAACACGGCATAACGTTAAATGTACCTGATTAGCGCTATTATTATGATCTACAGTTCAGCGTAAAATTATTCAATTCACAGCAGCCAAAATGCACTCTTTAAATTTGTACAAGTGGCAATTACGCTAAAATATTTGAAACCATAAAGTCTGGAAGCCGTTGCTGCCCTAAACATCAACGACTTTCAGCACCATTGATAGCACACTTGTCAACCAGATTAGACAATTTCTAATAACAAATCCAGTCTTGTTTCAATATCTTGTCAGGAAGTAGTGATCCTGATCCAGACCAGCCATTTCCTGTCAGAATGTGACTCATTACATGATGTGGATTTCCTTCCACAGGAAGGATGTGTGGATCCTTGATGTAACAGATAATCATGTTTCCTATCAGGATATCATGTTTCCTGTCAGGATATCCTGTCAGGAAGTAGTGATCCCGGATGTGTGGGCTCCTTGAAATAACAGAAAATCATGTTTTTCCTGGTAGGATATCCTGTTTTCTGTCAGGAAGTAGTGATTCCGATCCGGATCAACCAGTTCCTGTCAGGATGTGACTCATTACATGATGTGGATTTCCTTCCACAGGAAGGATGTGTAAATCCCTGATGTAACAGATAATCAGGTTTCCTGTCAGGATATCCTGTTTACTGTCAGGATAACCGCTTTTTAATAGAAAATTAAGATATGATGTCACAAACACTAAATTAGAGTGTGATGTCACCAAAATCAGCCACACCTTTTTATAACCTATTTTCAATTCCAATATGTAAGTTCTGTTTCCGGTTCGGATGTCCTGTTTCCAGTCCGAAAGTATTGTTTCCGATCCAGAAGTACCAGAAGTGGAACCGGTGTCCTGTTTCCGCCTCGGATGTGATCTTATCACTCAAGAAGTAGTCAAGGGAATTCAGTAGATATGTTACTACTACAGGAAATCACGTTTTCAGTTCGGATGTCCTGTTTATGGTCCGAAAGTATTGTTCTCAATTAGGAAGTACCGGAAGTTGAACTGGTGTCCTGTTTCCGCTCAGGATGTGATCTTATCACCCAGCAAGTAGTCAAGGATCCACACATTCGGGATCACTACTTCCTGACAGGATATTCTGACAGGAAACAGGATATCCTGACAGGAAACATGATTATCTGTTATATCAAGGCCCCCACACATCCTTCCTGTGGAAGGAAATCCACATCATGTAATGAGTCACATCCTGACAGGAAATAGTAGATCCAGATCCTACTTCCTTTCGGAAACTATACTTCCGGAGCAGAAGTGTTGTAATGTATAAAAGGATAGGATACTTTTGGATTTCTACATCTAATTTTGTCTAGAAAAGCTGCATCAGGATTTTTTTCTGAAATATATAAACGCTGTCACATCATGGGTGGAAAAGTTGACAAAGTTGATAGATATCTGAAGAATTCTTCATTCAATTTGGCACTATCTAATAGTCGTTACCTTAGAGTTGATAAATGGTGATATATGTGATGACTTTAGAGAATTTCATCCTGAAAGCTATCCTACGAAACGTGGTGTTTATATTACTGGAAGTGCCTTTTACGACTTTAGCTGTCTAATAGGTGATTTTGAGGAACGCCGTGGTGGTTTATTTGGAGACTACAATTGTATATTGGTTGATGTAACTCGTATATGTGTAAATGACAAGTTTCCAGGTGTAGACATTCGTAGACGTAGGTGTAACGAATTGGACTCTGTTTTCTATCCTATTCGAAACGGAATTCATCTGTCTATTTTTGATCTGAGAAGCATAAAGAGCAACTTGACTGACATTTTGATTGCGTTGGGTCTTGGTGGAACATCATCATCTGCTACACCATTAGGTTCTACATCATCTGAATTGTCAACTTTGTCAGATAAGGATTTGTTGACTGCAGTTGATAGGAATGAGGTTAGCTGCCCTCCTAAGAAGAAAAAGAAGGATAAGCATGGTTCAAGCAGAACTGGACAGGTTTGACAGTCTATAAAGTATAAGGAATGTATATAAGACACTTGATATTGATGAAACTGCAATTGGGCTAAAAGGTGATAAACGCATGGGAAGAACTAATTGGATTATTGGAAACTCCAGGATCGGGACGCCGTATGTATTTACGCTGTTTATTTAAACCTGAGCGATGGTATGCTATTGTAGAGATAATACGTGACAGATATCAGCAGAATGGACCATATTTTAGAATGATTGATGGCTTTCTGAGTATTAGTATAGAAAATGATGACATTGTGATTATAAGGCGTAGTAGATTATATGATCATGAATTTAAATATTCGTTTCCTAGGAAGATATTTGAATGTTTGATTGGAATACGTTTCACCAGTCCTTCTCCCCCGGTGACTGTTGTAATGGATTATAAACAGCCTGGTGAGTTACCACATCGTGGAACTAAACGTAAATGCTTTGATCTTTTCAAGCCTAAATTTAGTGACTCTGAATGTGATTATAATGACTTAATTCCGATTGTTCCGGCGGGTAAAGTTCCTAAATGTGCTGTAAACGAGAGAGCTGATAAAAGCTTCAAGAACTGTGCCATATGTACTCATCCGATGACATTTATAGAGTATCGCTATAGACTAAATCCTCACTATTGTCCTAGTTTGAATGTTCAGAAGAGGATAAAGATGTTTTATACTGAAATGCTATCTGATCTAATAGATAAGATAGCCAGGGAAGACTGTAATGGATGTCAGACTGAGAACGGTAGTCAACAGGAACGTTCTTGCCTTGGTGTTGACTATTATCTCAACACTGTGAATAATATTTCACTTTAAATGGAAGCTGCCTCTCAGATAATCGGAATCTTTGAAATTCTACAATTCCTGAAAGTATCACCGATTTTAGCTCATCATTCTGAGGATTTATTACGAATGTGAAGATGTGTTGGTGTGATGAGATTATACACCTTGTGTATCAGTATCGGGAAAAATTAGTATTATATTTATATGAAAATAATCCCCTACTACAAGTGCTAGGCCTCAAAGTAGATCTAGGATCTTTGATCTTGGGTCGGGCGTAGGGGTGTAACACTTTATCTGGGTACCAAACAAGGCATTTGGAGCGAGTGGCCAACAATAGCACTAGACAACTCATCTTTCATGACAGTTAATATTTTGATTATCCATCATGGTGCTCGCCGTGTGAGTTCCCGCCAGGCATGTGCAGCACCGCCCCCCCCCCAGCCTCGAAGGGGTCCACCCAAGCTACTTGTGGTAACGTTCGTAGACCTTGGAGAAAAAGGAAGAAGGTTGTCCAACCTAAAGTACAAGTAAGCAAACCGCTGACTATCGTACAACTAGTTTCTAACAAGAAAAAGGAGCGTGGCCAAATTCTCAAGGAGAAAGGTGTAGATGTCGCGTGTATCCGAGAAACTCATCTGAATGCCAACAGAAGATTCTGTATAAGAGGATTTCAATGCTTCAGATCTGACATGTATGGAAGACATAAAGGGGGAGTCATAACCCTGGTCCGGAATAACCTAAATGCCATTGAAGTTCAGAAAGACATGGACGGACCTGAAATTCTCACAATCAAGATAATTCCAGAGAAACATCCTATCACTGTTGTCAACTATTACTGCCCTAATAATCAGCCGGTGAATCTCAGAAAAATCCCAGTTCACCCAGATTCAACTATCGTTGCTGGTGACCTCAACAGTCATTCTCAGTTATGGGGCTATCATTCTACTGATAGGAGGGGGTGAGGACATTAAAATTGGATGGATGAGCAGAAAAATTAGAGCCCTTACCGTAGTACGTCTCTGCAAAAGTTACATGAAGAAATGTCCAACGCAGGGGAAATTGCAGAGAATGTCCCAATAGAATCCAACTGTGTGAGACTCCAACAATCCAAGGCAAAATATCTAAAAGCCAAAATCAGAGCCACCAGAGAATCGTGGATCAAAAACGTCAAGCTTAAATCTTGAAAAAGATACGAACAAACTCTGGGGGCTTGTGAAGCAGCTTAACGATAAAAACACCAGAGTACCGAACATAACTCTTGAAGAGGATTGTGAAATCAAAACAGGAGAGGCTGCTGCTGAACACTTTGCTTGTATGTTTCAGAAAGTAAGCAATCTGGATGTGCCAGTGAGTCGTAAAAAAGCTGCAATTAAGTCTGTAAAGGGGAATGGAGAGACACAAATACATGCCGCGAGAATGGATGAGCTTCTGACCATCAGCGAGTTGGAGAACAGGTTGAAAGTTCTGAAAAAACGATAGTCTCCTGGACCAGATGGAATCTGGGTACCATATAAGGGAATTAGCTGACGTTGGCGTGGATTAGATTACTGTACGATGTGAAACACCAATGCGTTTTATCCAAAAGACAAAACCACAGTAATGATTATGACGTCATTAATCAAATGATTACCGGATATTTTATTTTGCCAAAATGCTCAACCCAAAATGGAAACGATAGAATAGATGTCTAGGGGTATCTAAACGATTTCCATTATCAATGGTTAACCCTTTTATTCGAAGGAAAGCTTATGGGACCGATTTGAGGTGAATTCCAACACTTCCTTATCTTGGCTCGACATATGGAAGAGTAATCTGCATTAGAATTTGAACTTTAACCTATTGATTCACAATATGGTGGTAATTATGAGGAAATAAATAAAGACAGATTTGAAAAATAATATTCATTCATTCTTGCCTATTTTCTGATGTTGTGGTAATTATGAGGAAATAAATAAAGACAGATTTGAAAAATAATATTCATTCATTTTTGCCTACTTTCTGATCTGTTGTCAAATTATAGCAGTATTGTACAGTTGTCATGATTGTTACAATTGATATATTATATGAATATAAAAATGATTCTGTTGAAGCAGGATTTCAAAATTATAACTACTGAAACCCTCAATGTCTTACGTTGAATATTCATAAACTTATTTGACCCAAAACAAGAAGTCTAATCCTTGAAGTCATATCTAGATCGAAACGACCATTATCGATCCAACGGATTGATCCTGGTTGATCCAATCCCTGCTCTTTCTTTGAGTTTTGATAACAATCATATCAAATCGATTTTTCGATCCGATGTCATTTATATCCATCTTCAAAGAATATCACAGACGATTTAGTTCACTTCAGAAATCATAAATGCTCAAAATTCAGCATGTATGATTTTATGTCGATAAACTTAAGACGTAGCGGTTCTTGGTTCAGAGTTTAACCTTGAAAATATTAATCTAATTAATGTGCTAATAGTTATGACAACAATCAATAAAAAATTTTCATAAAATAAATTCAATAATATACGACCTGAATGTAGTATAGCTGTTGTAAATGCTCAATGGAAACAGTCATTTCTTTGTTGCTTGAAGACGAAAGGGTCCTGTGGACGAATGATCACAATACAAATTCTGATATCGTATTGAAGACGACGGAAAGATGTGGTACACCCAGACGAACGCGTAACACAAAACTATAAATGACCGGAACGTATC
The DNA here is from genome assembly GCA_034401795.1 of Chaetoderma sp. LZ-2023a. Lineage (NCBI taxonomy): Eukaryota > Metazoa > Mollusca > Caudofoveata > Chaetodermatida > Chaetodermatidae > Chaetoderma > Chaetoderma sp. LZ-2023a. The sequence goes on along the minus strand of JAVVLW010001396.1, from coordinate 3,602 downwards.
TTATGACATAGGCGGATCTGAAATGCTGAATTGGCCTGGCCACGGGCCGCCAGAAGCCAAAGATGTGATGGATTAGCGAATGGCCAGAAGCTGGTTATCTGACCCACAACAACGTTAACCAGGAGCTGGTTATCTGGTGATAGTTAATGATGACCAGGAGCTGGAGACCTGGTTATGCACGATATTATTAGAAGCTGGAAATCTGGTCATGGATGATACTACCAGGAGCTGGAGACCTAATTACGAATGATATCACCATGAGCTGGAAACCTGGCTACACATGATATTACCAGGAGCTGGAGACATGACTACAGATGATATTACCAGGAGCTGGAGACCTGGCTATAGCTGATATTAATGACCCAAAGTCATGGAGAGATTCTTGTATGAAAGTTTATATTGTGCCCACAAATCAAAACGTATATTGACTGGACAAACGTGAATTAACTGTTAATGGGCCCTAAACCGAGCTGGCACTCATATCTATTTACGAATCTGTATGAGGACTGCTGATAAACTCATTTTTATATTTGAACTTCACAATGGAAACATTCTCTCCGCCACACCGGTGTATATGGCCGGCATAGAAATATATACACGTGAGACGATGGCTGCCTACATCACAACTTCGCTACGGCGCAACTAACTGTCACGAAGGCCAACCACAGAATGTTTGTCGAGGCGACGATTTTAACACATGCACACAATGTATTGTGACCTGTCTGGATCACGCGGATATACAACAACATGTTGATTTGTAACTCCTACATAACTGCTCAAATAATCCATAGAGATTCCATACATTTTATAAATAATGACATCTACATTGATTATAACCTAATCATAATAACAAATACAATTATCTTAATTCTAACTGATATAAATTTTGTATGAATGTAAATCTCGATTACGAATATTACATGAAGTAATTTATTTCATTAAATCAACCAGAAAGCATGCAAGACTGAATAACAATCTGTCTACCTATATTGTAGCGGATTTGGAGTCCAAATATGTTGCGGGTGGCATAAGCTAACGTGACTGTATAGAAATATGATTGCTATGTATGATCTTACGATCATATGATAGCAACCGTCGTCACATGCCCCCATCAAAAAAATGTTTTTGTCTTATATTTTCAAAGACAAAAATTAAACGGGTGAGAAAAAATTCCCCATTTAATAAAAGTAGAACTTTCTCTTAGTGTTTGGGATTACGTATAAACGTAATCAGTTTAACTAAGCTATATTAAACAAACATTAAATGGTTTAAGCTTAAATTTAAAGAAAAAAAAAATTTGATTTACGTGAACGTTAAAAATAATTTTTGAAAAAAATATTCATATTTTCCTAATAAAATGCAAAAAGTTTATTTAGGTAGATCAGAAGAAACGTAATGCAAATAAAATAAAATAAAATATAATTTGTCCATTTGTCAATTTCAAAGGAAAAACAATATTTATGCACAATACATAATTTCCTGAAAATTAAACATATACAGTATTCTGTTAATTTATAATACATCCTCTGTACAATCCTCAATTGTGTAATATGATCTGAAAAACAAAAACAAAATCTTACTGATAATATCCAATACCTAATCGTATTTTAGCCAAGTTCAGGCTTTTTTTACATTGGCTTAGTCAACAGGCTATTTTTACCCGAAATTATCATCCTTGTTTGATTACGTAAAATAAAATTTCAAAATTTCACTGCACACGGATCAAAAATTCTGATTGAAAGAAAGATCACTGAAAAATCCAAGTTTCCCAATTTTAATCCGTAAATTCTAGCTCGTTAGGATGAATTAGACGCAACTAGCTAAGTCGGAAAAAAAATTGCCAAAAAATATCTAGAGTTAGGCAAGTCAGTAGCTTATGCCCACCGTTAAAACTGCCTAACCTTAGCCCAGACCGATATTTCAATAGACTTTTTTATTTTTAAATAAAAAATCTAAACAACCTTACGAGAAATAAATTGATCACCATGTGAGGTGAAAAAGGGAACAAAATTCATGCGTTGATATTGACTTTTGCCTTAAAAGGCGCGTGACAGAGAGTCGGCTAGTGCATTATCGCGACATTTTATGTGTATGATATTGAGACAATAGGGTTGAATTGTCAAACTCCAATGATATATATGCTGATTTTTACCCAACATACGTTGTATAAAAGTTAATGGATTATGTTAAAATGTTGCAAGGCAATGACTAACGCTAAACATTCTTTTTCAACTGTGGAATAGCGTAGCTCATGCTTATCGAATTTGCGTGAATAATAACATACTGCATGGTCATTATTTTCATTGTCAGTTTGAATTAAAACTGCACCTGCACTGCATCGATTAATAATTTCATCGGCTTGTTGAAATTTGGTGCCATAAGGACTGGACTTGAATACAATATAGCCCTGATCTTATCGAAAGCGTCTTTACACTCAAGTGTCCAATTAAATGGGACGTTTTTCTTAAGTAAATTTGTTAGTGGCGCGGCAATGGTTGAAAAATTCCTGCAAAATTCTCGAAAAAATCCTGCCATGCCTAGAAAACGCATAATTTCTTTTTTATTTGTGGGAGCAGGGTAATTATGTATGGCTTCCACATTTGCAGATTTAGGACGAACTTGACCTTGACCGACCTCATGACCTAAATATGTCACTACTGCTTTAGCTATTTCGCTCTTAACTAAGTTTATAACTAAGCCTGCTTCTTTAGTTCGAGAAAAAAGTTCACGAATAGTATCTACGTGAGATTTCCAATCACTGGAATATATGATGACGTCGTCAATGTATGAATCACAATTTTGAATTGAAACACCAAGAGTATTCATTGGTCGCTGAAAAGTAGCTCCAGAGTTTTTCAACCCGAATGGTAACATGTGATACTCCCACAGTGAATTATTTGTGACAAATGCTGATATAGGTCTAGCACGATCTGTCAAAGGGACTTGCCAGTAACCCTTTAAGAGATCAAATTTAGTAACAAATCGAGCATGTCCGATCTTGTCAATACAATCATCGATTCGGGGAATAACAAAGGCGTCTGCGACTGTTACGCTGTTAACCCGGCGAAAATCTGTACAAAAACGGAAAGTACCATCTGGTTTAGGTACCAATACGCATGGACTACTCCAGAGACTGTTACTCGGTTGGATTACACCATTTGCATACATATAGGCGACTTCTTGATCAATGATCTCAGATTTTGTAGGATTTGTTCTACATGGAGCCAATTTGATCGGTCTCGCATCACCTACATCAATATCATGCTTAATTACATTAGTGCGCCCAGGTGTGTTAGTAAATAATACGGAAAATTCTCGTATTAAGTTCACCACATCTTGTCTATGATCAAAGGGGAGATCTTCTTCTTCTTTTCGATCGCTGGTATCACACTTGGAACGCCGTTCTCAAGATGAAATCTGTGGTTTTCTGCAGTTCTTCCACAGGCCCATACAGCTTTTCAAGAAAAGAGGATGACAAAGGCCAGATCTCTTCTCTCAGCAGCTGATACGTACTGCAACATTGAAGTATGTGCTCTGTGGTCTGTTCTGCTTCTCCACAAGGACAAGCGGGCGATGTCGTAAGGTGGAACCGCCTGTACATG
>JAVVLW010001395.1:0-25000 GCA_034401795.1 Chaetoderma sp. LZ-2023a | reverse complement strand
TTTACATATAAGTTAATACGGATTTAACATTTACGGTCATTAGGTTACCCTTTCAGCAGTATTCTCTTTAATTCATTTGTCCTGGTCTGCCCGTATCTGAACCGGCCTGGCGATAGTTTCCCAGGCATCCTGCGCCGTCTGCCATGCGTGTCCTAATATCCACCACATGGCCGGTTGAGAGTTAGAGCAGGCCCAAACTATGGATTCGTAAAACCACTTTTCTGGTTTAAGTCCAGCTAAACATAGTTACTGATCTTTCAACAGTATAAAAGTTCAATATACTAATTTAGGTGATCCTCTTTGTCGTCGTTTATCTGTACGGCGGTGTATAGATGTTTCTAAAAATCAGCCAAAATCCAAGATGGCTGCCGGCCAAATTGGCAGATCAGCTTCCTCTAAACAATCTTGGATCCGTATGCCCAAAGGATGCTTCCTGCCAAATATACTTGACATAACAAAATTCCCATTGCTTTAGTATGGAAGTTTTTGGCGAGAAAAAGATCCAGGATGGCCGCCAAACCGTTTATCAGAAGGTTCTGAAAATGACAAATTTGAGATCAGAATACCCAAAAATCTACATAAAATCAATTTCGGCTTCAAAATTTATCAAATAAAAATATTCAATATGGCCGCCAAACACGTTACATTTTGATTGGTCCCCGGCGGCAATACTTTCTGACGGATTAACTTCCCTTGAACAAGGTTTAATGGCCCTTAATCCCTAATCCCGATGCATTTAGTGGCTCTGGAGAAGTGGTTTTCGCGAAAACTAGGTTATTCAACATGGCCGCCGAACCACTTGGCCAATCAAGTTCCATTGAACAAACTTTGTTCAGCTCTGGGGGTCTTTGGCAGGAAAATGACCCAAGATGGTCGCCAAACTGTTTATCCGTCGGTTTCGAAAATTGCAAATTTGAAGCTAGAATAACCAAAAACGAAAAACTAAAATCAATTTCAGCTCCAAAATCCATCAAATAAAAATATCCAATATGGCCACCAAACACGCTACATTTTGATTGGTCCATTGTGGCCACGTTTCTTAACGCAGTAACTTCCCTTGAACAAACTTTAATGGCCCTTAGTCCCCAATCATATCTGCCAAATTTTGGCCCGATCCGTCCACCGGTTCTGGAGAAGTCGTTTTCGCTAAAACTAGGTCAACCAAGATGCCCGCCGAACCATTTGACCAATCAAGTTCCCTTAAACAAACTTGGTTTAGCTATTGCCCTAGATCATATTTCATGAGGTTTGCATCAATCCCCAAGCGGTTTCGGAGAAGATTTTTAAAGACGTTTCTAAAAATCGGCCAAAATCCAAGATGGCGGCCGGTCAAATTGGCCGATCGGCTTCGTTTGAACAAACTTGGATCCCTATCGACTAAGGATGCTTCCTGCCAAATATGATTGAAATTGGCGGTGTGGTTCTTGAGATGTCATTTAAAGGAAAAGTTGACGGACGACGGACGGCATGGCATAAGCTCACTTGGCGTTGCCGACCAGGTGAGCTAATACTTATTATGATGGTCGTCGTCGGTCGTCGTCGTCATCATCTATTGGTTAACCCTTTAGTGGCTAGATTTAATCAAGAATATCTTATTGAGTACCCATTTGCAGACCAGGAGGAGACCACTCCCGAAAATCCACCACCAAAACTACCATCTCGTTTACCAGCCATAGTGGTAAATCCTAAAAAATATGCCTCCCCTGGCCCGCAAAAGTACATTTCTCAAGACCAATGTAGAGGCCGTTTGGTCGGCTTGGTTATGAAAGGGTTATGGTATGCAAACTAGTGCGTAGTTGTGGCTCTTGGCGTAGTTATACCGGTTGGGTATTACGATTTATCTGCATGGAAATGTGTCTACTGCGTGTCATATAGTGCGTCAACATTTATAATAGGCCCAGCTTGAGATGTTTAGACATTTAGCATGAAGTTAAAATTTATATCGTTAACATACTTGTATCAGTTCAAATAAGTTCATTTAGCGCTAAGGGCGATTAGATCACCCTTACATCATCATCAGCGTCAATTAATTTGAGCATGTGTGCCTCGCTTCCCAGTTGGCCAGGGATAGATACTCGGGCAGGGTAGATGGCCCGTGCCATCCGCCACGCCTATTAGTTACATGGGCTGTTACATTCGGACAAAAGCACCGAACTTGCAGGGGTTGTACTTACACATATTTTATTTGATTCTTTCAATGGGTCCAAAAATTATTAAAAGTATTTTCCGGATTATACAATATTTTCAAAATGCCCGCCAAAATGCAATATATCGACACTGAAAAGTACAGTTCAAGAACTTTCTAACTATATGGACACATCAAAATCAATCACGTATAAATAGTGTACACATCAATGCTTGAGTGTATGTTATGTTATTCATTATTCTAACATCACTATTCACACAATAGAGCAACACCTGTCTATTAAAACCGTTTCCATTGGGGCTAGATGGTGGTGGCTATTTATTATTTATGGCCATGAGATCACACATCTTAAATAACCAGCAATTAGTAGCCACAAACGCCGTTTCTTATAGTAACATAAATGTAATAAATGTAATAAAAGATCCCTTGCGTTTAAAACTGACTAATTTGTGTTATTGATTAATGTGCCAATTATAGACAGGCTTGCATGGAGCGCTTCAAATTATATTCGCCGCCGTATACATCACACGACTGATCAGATATCATTATAACCGTGTGCAATTGATGTAGGCCTATATATACGCTCGTACACGTGTTTGATGCCATATTATATAATTTATTATTTTAATAATATCAATCCATAAATACTAGAAAACCTAGTTCTAATGACCACCTACATTTGGGGCCGCAATATGGTGGGTAATTCAGAGATGTGGTCAAGAGTAAGTCATGTTAAAGCGAAAAGTTGGGTGTTTCTGTCAGACAAGTAATAACCCTAATTACCTTATAACTAATGAAGTAATCTCCTTTATATAAACGCATATGCTTTATTATTAAGAATATAAATTTCTGTTTTCCACTTATTTCAGATAATGGATTGGAACCTATGTCACGTGCGCCAAAAAGGTGGTTGGAAACCTCGCATGATGCACACAAAAGACAGAAGACAATATGCTCTTGCCGTATATAAGAAGTTCTTAGACAACATTTGTGAATATAAAGATTTGGACGCGTTACCTCTACCAGTGCCACTCTCATTTGACTTTGATTCTTCCCCACATCTGTTTCTTGAAAATAACGTAGCACATGCCATTCAGCTGTGAAAAACTCAGAACAAGGAATTCCCCCCAAACATACCTCGGATCATACCAGCACAAATAGCAAGCAAAGAAGATCAAAGAGAATGTCGACGTCATCAGCGACGAAGACCAACATATATTTCTTTTATAACACTGGACAACAGAACCGGATATGATATTCCACTAAATGTGCAGCGCAATCATTGGGAGATATAGCAACATCGATGGAGTCATGCTTGTAAACATGTTAGCAGGTGCCTTAGTTCTCAATGAGCCAAATTACACATTGATTTCCTTACTAGAGGCAGAAATATGCAAAGGACGTACAAAGGCCCACATTCGTGAAACTTAAACTGCTGACGACGTCATCAAGGTTTGTAATCTGACAACCGCATTCAGACGCAACTCTGGTCATGTCTAAGCTTCTTCAATGAAACTGTATTCAACATTTTCAGTCGTCGTCATCTTCACACGAGTTTGCAATCACAATATGAAATGTACGTAGCCTGTCCACTGCGTTTACGCGACAAAGATTTAAATCAGACTTTGAAAACTATAACATTGAGATTGCATGCATCTAAGAAACAAACGTATCCACTCATTCAGAGTAATCGGACAGAGGCTCATGGATCACATCCTATGTTTTGTATACGTCAATGATCTTGTTGCATTCATTGACCAGGCCATGCCATTGTGAAATGGTACCGCCACCAAATATCATTTATTTGTCCAACTGCCGAAAAATCAAAGGATGATCATGCCCTGATCAATTCTTTCTATGCCGAACTGCATTCCACCATCAACATTACAGCCAGTTGGCAATTGTTTGTCTCTGTTGACGTTAACTCCAACCTATGCAATCTCAACAAAGCGAACAAGGATGCAGGATACGACATGTGTATGGGGTCATATGCTATGGGCAAACGTAACAGCAATGGAGATGCGCTGACCTTTTCATCAGTGCTCACGGCCTCTTTGCCATAATTATGACCTTCCCACACTCATGTCATCACCAAACAACATCAACAGGACACACCACAGACCATAGATCAGAGACAGGCTCCAACGCCACAACAATTGTCTTCAACCAAACTGATTATGTGATGTGTAAAATCAGTGCAAAACCAATATTTCAGAGTGAATTCAGACTCCCTTTCATATGGAAGCAAAGACGTCAACTCTGATCATAAGCCAGTCTCAGTCACCCGACTTCAAATGAATCACATTTGTCTGCTAAATAAGCACCATGCCAAACAACGTGGTAAACTCAACTTTGAACAAGAGAGACTCGTTACTGACATCACCACTCAAATGCCATTCAAGAGAAGCCTCGAGGAACAGATAGCAACCATTGCCATAAACTCAAAACCAAACTAGGCTTTATCAAGCGTACTTAAATGCACCGGCACATCAGCAATGTAATAGGAGTTATCAAGAGTAACAACAGCTGGACGCTACAAGTAAGGCATACTCGTTGTAATGTTGTTCGAGCAACAGAAGACTAATCCTCTATCAAAGTGGTCAGAGGAAAGATCATACAAAGTTTGGCCGAGAATGCAATGCCATACTTCACCAGATCACTGAAAGAGTGAAAGAACTCACCAACCTATAAGCATGCCCTGTGGCAGATATCAGAGCCACATATGATTGTCATAAAATGCTTAGGGCGGCCCCCGGCTCTGAGAGTTGCTGGTCCACTACCATCACTTTTGGTGCATAAAACTGAAGGCAACTTCGTCGCGACTGAGCAATGAAATGCAGATGCGATCAGGAAATGGTTTAAGAACCAGTTCACAGATCCGGACATTTGTGGCGATCCTAAGCCAAGTGCTGCACATACCAATCGAAACAACTGATGTTGAGAATGCACTTAAGGCGCTGAGAAATGGGCATGCATCTGAGCCCGACAGCATCACCAATGCCCTCTTTAAGGATGTAGGTGATAACATCTCCAAACCCAGCACGAACATAATAAATTATGCCTTCATGCATCAGCTCCCAATCAACGCATTTGACTAAAGTACCCTTGTCGAACTGCCCAAACCCAAGACGCAACCTGGACCACAAGCACACCCTGAGAAATGGGCGTGTATCTTAAACTGACAGCATCAGCAATGCATCTTTAGGTATGCAAGTGATAGCAACTCCAACACTAGCACGCACATAATACATTTTGCCTTCGTACAACCCCCCCCCCCTCACCCATCAACGCTGTTGGCCAAAGTATCATTGTCGAACTGCCCAAACGCAAGACGCATCCTGGACCACAAGCAAACGTAAACTATATAGTTTCTTTAAACATATCTGGAAGATTTTGCCCAATGTGACACCGTGCCACATCCTAGAAAAGATTCTCTGGAGCATTCCAGCGGGTATTTATACGAGGACGCAGCTGCGCAGACATTATATGGGTGCAGCGAATGGTCGTGTACATTGGACTCAAAGTACGCTCACAAACACGAAATTGATCTCTTATGGTTTGTTTGGCAGAGATTGGCATAAACATTTCGTAATGCCATGTTCTTAATATATAGATTTCATTCTCTAACTCCATCTGTAAGCAAACTTTAGTAGATCATGGTTGACACTTTATGATTTTTTCCGTAATGAATACACTTATACACACGTGATGTTAAATATCTGACACACGCTTGATAGACTGTTCAAAGGGGAGTATCTTTTTTCTCCCCATTGTACCTAAAACAAAGTCTTTTCGACTAGCATGTGAATTTAACAGGCTAATAATAACAACCGGATCACGCGATCAATCTATTTCGAAAATAATTATGATATATATTTGTAAATAATTGGTTGACCTTTTCACAGAAGTTTGCTTGAAGACACACATTCATATTCTCGCGAGATTTCATACGCCAGCGGGAGATAACTGAGCGATCCCAACTTCCTTGGATGAAACTCGGATCGGATCTAAAGTACAGTACTCGGTCAGAGGCGTGGCTTCTTCGAGAACAAAATCTAAAAATGGAGGCGTGGCTTCTTCGAGAATACACCTCTAATGTACAATCTAAAAATAGAGGCGTGGCCTCTTCGAGAATACACCTCTAATGTAATGACCGGCCATCTTATTACGTCATCCTAGCGACTAGACTGTTACACAAACTCAACTTCGGATACCAGACAGATCGGGACTCAGTCTATCTCCGTAGCGGACTATAAAAGCAACACTGTGGATCGTGCTGATTTTGATATCATCTTAACCTCTGTATCACTAGCTTGATACAGACATTATCCCTTTAATGACTAAATTTGTTGAAAAAATTAAAATATTTACTTATTGAATGCCCATTTGCAGGCCAATAGCAGACTGTATTTGAAAACCTGCCATTGAAATGACTGGCTCTGTTATCGAGCCAGTCATTTCAGTGAAAAATTTTCAAAAATAGTCTTCTCTTGGCCTGCGAATGGACAATCTCCAAGACCACTGCAAAGGCCGGGGTTGGCCGGCTTCGTCCTTAAATGGTTAAAATCGACTTGATCCATCCAGTGGTTCGTGTGATATCAGCATCTACGCAACGTCAGCAAATTCTTGACCTCATTTTGTGCGGGACAGATTTGAATTTTGAGACGACTATTTTTCTGATAACTACTTGTCAGACTACTATAGGCTTTATATCATCTCGTTTGACGTGAATTAATATTGTCTGCTATGAAGAGAGTAGCGCTCGTGTCATTTTAAGTTTCAATTCTCTCTACCACCATATTCTTGTGGAAATCACTCTGCCAATAGCTACTTGATACATACGAGATACTTTTCTCGATCTCGTATCGATGGAGATCTCGCGAGATTCGAATGATCGCGTATATGGTAATTTCCCAAGACCAAACCGCGGCTTGTGAGTCGCAGACGAGCACTCGTTCTGAACACCGGAAATAAATCCTTCTAATACCACGTGATTTGTATTTTTTCACGACGACATGAAATATCATATTTTATATTAATTATAATATTTAGGCGGTCCCAAATAGTAAGTTCACTCCCGAAGCGATGGACATGGGGGGTATATTATGCATGTGTAAGGCCGCAAGAATTTATATCGGGAAATAAAACTGTTCTATTTTCGTGTTATTGGCTGTATTCGATTGGGACCAATTCCAGTAAATTTACTCGCGAAGTTGCCAAAATGTGCTCTACGCAAACGTACCAGTCGAATACAAAAAACCTAGCGGTATGGAAGGTGCAGAAACGGACTAAATCGCCTAAATTTTAATATCTTGAAAATATGTCAATATATCATGATTGATTTATTCCACAATAAGCCATAGGCCCTTGAGTGTACATTTAAAAAAACCACACACACACACACACAGACACACACACACATATATATATATATATATAAATATATATATATATATATATATATATATATATATATATATATATATATATATATATATATATGTGGAACCTATGTGACGTATTGATTGTGACGTCATCATACACGCGCTGAACTGATTATGACGTCATACTAGGTCAGATGATAAAAGGATACTTTGGAAAGGTGAATTCGTACGTGTCAGACTATTAATCGTTTAAGACTGACTATATCGAGGCATTCATGGCGTCATGATTGTGACGTCATCTTACAGATCACGTAGTTGATTATGACGTCATATGATCAAGGGATATACTTGGAAAGGTCCATTTTATCATGTAAAGATCTTAAAGGTGTATATCCACAGCAGAAAGCCCGAAAACAAAACTGCTAAAACCACATGCTCCTAGAGGCCTAAACTGTGCACCCAGCTGCAATGAAACGAAATAAATCCCAGCGCACGATGATTTGACTACGCATATTAATTAATATAATTTCTTTAAGCGGCCAAATTGAATTAGAGGCACGAGTCTCCCATTCAAATTCACAACTAACCTTACGAAATTTATTTATATGGAATGAAATCATCATGCGCCATGACTCACCCCGTCCCACTACATCGAGGTACACAATCCAAGCCCCCAAAAGCACATAATCTCAACAATTCTATTCTTAATTACTGTAAGTTGTATTGATTGTCTCGCGTTATTTATGATGATTTGCCTAAACAGGCAAAAATACAAATAAATATCATATCATATCATATCTAGGATAAAACAAATGGCCTAACGTTCACCCGGGACATAGGACCCTCAGATTCAGCATAGCAAGATATTTACCAAACAACGTTGATTGTGAACCTATTTAAGAGCTTACGCCCACATACTTCTTTTTAGCAAAGTTTGATAAATGTACAAATGTGTTTTGACAGTTTCCGATAACTGCTTCCTAAAATATAAGATGTTCACCAAAATTGCGCAGTCAACCTATTACCGAGCACCATTATGTATATAATTTCTGGAGACAACGGTGTCTTGCTAAGGAAGCACTCACTCTACGAGTTCAGCCCGCTTCAAAATGCGTTGTAAGTAAAAGCCGCGAGTCCCTTCAGAACCTGATCATTTGTGGAATTTAATAATTCGGTAAATTTCTAAACACTTGAGTGTTTCCAATAGTAGGATTTTATAAATTTCTTTCGGTATTCTTGATATAATGGGCAAACTAAAATAAAATGGTACTCGTCTTCCAGATCGTCGCATGAGGAGCATATTCTCTCAATCAACGGTGTTGCTAAAGGCTTATGCCATCGACCCGTTTCTACATGTAACTTAATAAAATCCACCTTTCAGCGCTGTTTTACCGATTCAAACATGCGCACAAAGTGGGATAGAAATTGGCGAGACGTAGATAAAATGGACATGACGTCATAATCAACTAGGTGACGTGTAGAATGACGTCATAATGAAATATGGCATGAATGACTCGATATAGCCTATAGTCGGTCTTTACCATTCCGACACGTTGTATGAAATGTATGTCTTTACCATTTAATAAACATTCTGTTGGATATTTTCATAGGCAGCAACAGCAGCCAGTCAACTTAGTATCAAAAATATTTAACAGCTTCCCTGTATAGTTCTCTGGAAAGTGATAGGCAGGGAGTTCAGGGATCGATCAATCTCAAAACGAGCGAGGTGTGGGTGGAGCTTAGAGAGAGATGGGCTTGGCATAACTAAAACTGGAACGGTCCATTGATCTCTATTAGCTGTTGTGCTTGAAGCACATTCCTAGTTTCTAGTGGGTGGTGCTGCTATTGTGATGTTTTGTTCGTCAGGATCGCTTCTTGTCTTTTCCATTTGAATGTTAACATTGTTCTGGAGAACTGGATGACAACCGACGAGGGTGCGTAGCTCCTGGCGGAATGTCGAGTTGAACATCGAATAAAGGATGGGGTTTGTGATCGTACTAAGCACCATCAATGTCACCTTGAAACTGTGTAACCATGAACCAAACTCTGACGTGTTATCTGAATCCGTGATTTCCTGAAAGGTAACAAAATAGAGTTTGCATAATGATGACACGCAGTCACTTATCCTAATACACGGAAGCTATTTCTATACAGTGGTGTGCCGCTAGAGGACAAATGGGCCAAAGAGTTACCCATCCCTGGATTAATCCTTTTGGAATTAAGTTAGATAAATTCATGTACTTATTTGCCCACTTTTGTCCACGAATCTTTATTATTCAAAATGACAGATATTGCTTTCCAGGATAATTCACCTTTCCAGAGTACCCACCCATCATATGACGTCATAATGAACTGCGTGGTGTGTACAATGACATCATAATGAATGACGTCGATAAGTACGTCACGAACGCATATTTGATGACGGTCTATGGGCTGTTGTACAAATTGTTTGCGTTTACTATTTAATAAATATTCTGTTGAATATTTTGTAACTAATTTGACTGGGCGCTGTTGCTGCCTATGGCAGCAACAGCACCCAGTCTAATTAGTTACAACATATTCAATCGCTTCCCTGTATAGTTTTCAGGAAATTGATGGCTAGGGCATTCGGGGATCGATCAATCCAAACACGGCGAGGTGTGGGTGGAGCTTAGCTAGTGATGGGCGGGGCATGGCTAAAAATGGAAAGGTCCATTACTCACGCCGTCGATGGCCGGTGGTCGTATTGCGGTTGGTGCCGTCTGTGTGCGTGCCTGTCTGCCTGCCTGCCCGCCTGTCTTTTTTTAATTTGAGGTCAAAAGGTAAAGAATCGAGGTCACGGGGTATCTTAGTGCATACCGGAATACACATTTTTGTCAATACCTCGGCAGTGCAAGAAGGTAAAAGCGCCAAATCAGTAACATACATTTATGTTGCGGTTGGCTAGAAGAAAATTTTTGTTTCAGGTCAAAAGTTCAAATACCTAGGTAACTAAGTGCATCCTGAAATACACATACGCAAGTGTGTAGAATGAACAAATTTGGCCCATCCTTTCATATTATAGGCCGCTAGTTCTATGAGTTTCAGGACAAACCATCTGGGTCACAGTGTCATAAAGTACATTGACAAGACAGCGCGCAAAATCGTGAGTCAGTATCTACCTCGAGTGCATTACAGTAAAATTTTAACAAGTATTTGTGATATTGTCTACTCTCTGTCCACTCTGATCAGAATCCTGTTATCGCCATAGATTCCAGAAGCACAATAACCTATGTATAATATCCTTATGAATATTTGTAAACATAAACTAACTAGTATCTGCTGTCAAATCGAATCAAATTATTTGTATGCTCTGGGTCAAAAGCTGCTCGTCGTCGTCGAGTCTTCAACTCACCTCATACCTTCCCCACCCAATATCGTACTAGTAATCTGACATCACCGTAGGATTCCGTATGTCTCTCAGTCCGCACTGATTTGGGGAAAGTGGCAGTTTAACAAGTGAGCCATGGACTGGATTCGATACAGTCGAACTGGTCGCCATTCTTCTAAATTGTAAATCCATTCGTGCTTCGTCTCCATGCAAAGCCCGAGACCTGTACAGAGACAGTATACGGTGCACCATTACATCCGAGACCGGCCAATAATTGTTCCTTAGTCGAGTCGGCACCAAGTACCCGAGATGGCATTCGATTTCAGTCATTTGTTCCACTCCAAGCGACGCTCTTTCTCCGCACTAATGATCAGTGAGTTAACACTCCCACTGACCCATAGAAGATCTTTCATGATTTTACGCATGGCTTCGTTGGGATACAGTTGTTAAATGAGTGTTGCTGGTGGGTAAGCTACTTCAAACTTTCTTCCATCGCGGCGCCTATCCATCTGAGGGGTGGGGGACTGATACCGCTCAAACTATAAAGATGTTGTGTGTGAAAGGTAGCCTGCGATGATGCGACATGAGGCATTTAGAGTGTGATAAAGAAGCCTCGCATGAAGTGATCGGAACCAAGCAGCTGAAGCAGATTCAGTCGCAGAGAAGCAACAGGGCTATGGGTCGTGGAGGGTTTGTGCCCCATTGTGAGTTCGCAATTTCTTGACAAGATTGTTACGAGTGTTAACTTTGGCTTTGATTTTTAGAATGTGCCTTTTGTAGGCCAATGCCCTATTGATTGTGATGCCTACGTAGATTATGCTCCAATAATGGCCACAAAAGCTTCCTTCACAAACTGGCCCTCAGTTCTCTTCCCACACCTCCATTCGTAGGGAGAAATCTGAAATCTGGGTTTTCACCGGGTTTGGTTAGAGGGAGTTGGACTTATAGTATATCAACATTTCAGTAAGGGGCCTCAGTAAGGCTACGCTTGTCACCTTCAAAGGAAGGGGCCTATGCGGAAATTATTGAGTAATTAGCATCGGTTAGCTATCTACTGTTTTGGGGTGCATATGCTGATCCTTAGTGTCCATATTAAGCACGAGTGGAACCAGTACGCTTACTTAGGATAGTCAATTTGTCTCACATCCCCCATTGCCTTTTCTTCCCATTCAGGAGGACATAGAACATTTTCCTTTGCAAACAAGCTCTCAATGACCCTGGTTAGGTTGGCGACGTTGGTAAGTTCGTATCTCTCTGCAGAAGTTTACAATGGCATGCGTATACGATAGTTAGTTCTATGAAGGTCCTCCCAATCATAACCGTCTTCTATAAACATTGTGCAAATTTAGGCTCTGCCGTTTACAACATCAGCCAAGTCGACATCAGTCTGATCATCGATGAGGGTCGTATATTTGCTAAGGTTATTGGGCAGCAGTCTTTCAAATAATGGGCGAGGCTTAGCTAGATATGGTCGGGGCCATAGTTAATTAATTCTTTATGTTGAGGTTCGTCTATGCTTGCAGTCTTCCCAGACTTCAATTACTCAACAGCGTTTGTTAGCTTAGACATGGTGGACAGGAGTATTAAGATTGTCGTTGTGGCTTCTAGCATTATTCTTGGTTTGTGCCCAGTAGGTTTGCACTTGACATTCCACAGCAATTACTGCCATCCAGATAATCGCCACGAGATACCATCCCATAGAATGATAGGCCTCTTATAGAGATGCCACACCATAAGCGGAGCTTACAAGTACATGTACATATTGTGAATAATTATTAAGATCTCTGTAAGAAAATAATGGCTGACATCTCTGAGCTGAACAGGATATGAAATCAGGGATAGCAGCCATACATGTATGTTCTTCCGCCTATCGCGCCAATTTGCTCCATGGTTAGTTCCCTTTGCGCAGAGGTTTGCTTAGTTACTTATATTTGGTAGAAGCTGGCAGGACTGGTCATATTAGGTAGAAGTAAGGAAATTTGGATTTCTTTTACCATTTCCTGTGCATCCCATGTGAGGATATATTGCCCTTGTTTGCATCGATTTTCAGTTGGGTATTGGAGGTAATCGTGTGAGGTGACGTCATATATTAATAGTGATGTCATACAATCTTGTACGCATTTTATCCCCCACCACACCTCGATGCGTTTATACAGTGGAATGTGAATGGTCAGTTTGACAAATACCATTAGTTTAGCAGTGGCTATTGTTGATTGACATATGTTGATTTCGCTAGACTCATGCATAGCGTTACATGTCAACCATATGTTTATGATATTCCATCAAGTCATTATGTATCATATTCATTGATAATTAAGAAATTAATTATTTGAAGGTTATCTTGCTCATATTAGTAATAAAATATTGGTTCAAAATAACTAGTCAAACGTGGGTTGGGAACATTCACTCTAAACACCACCTTACACTTACACGTAATTCAGCAGTAATAGTGCATCACCTGGTCACGCGATATGTGGCATGGTTAGTGAATTGAGCACGTGTAGAATTCAGTCTACTATATTACGCGGTGTAGGTAGCTGTGTTTTGCTACCTGTGAACATCATGGAGACCTAGGCTCCTGACAACAAGTGTTTTATTTTGAGCCTTTTTTAGTTGTCAGTAAACCGTTTTAATTCAAGCCATGTAAGATTCAGAATAGCTTGAATTCATCATGTTGTAGTAGGTGTCCATGTAACGTTGTATCCATTATGTTCTGTGTCTGATTGAACAGTGCCTGTTGTGGCATATACAGTTGCCATCATCATCATGTGTCGGCCATCTTTAAACGGTTGAGATGAGAGGAGAGATGAACGGAGTAGATCCCTAAGATTTGTCTTGAGATGGGATTCGTCACCTCCGTGTCCAGTGAAATATGAACATATGAACGTGGCGACACGCATTCTCTGAATATTAGCCCGTATTGTTCAGCTGTTAAAGAATATTCTCTGAGGACGTTGACTTCAAGATTTTGTAATCGTCACGATCAATTGGCAATAATTCACTTATAGCGTCGAGCCCTCTGTCGGGTAGAACCGTATTGACAAGGGCCGATCAGAATTTCATCGGCCAACTATAAAATCTTGCTGACGATCTAACTCATTCAAAGAATACATCAACGTTATCCTCGTCTAACCTAGGTATCAAACAACATTCCTTTCTAAAGGAAAAATGGGTCTAGCGCTGGACTGTCTATCATAGTCAAACTTGGCACGTTCCAAGTCTGTCTGCGCTATCTGGTACCGCATTATGAGCTGAGCTGACTCAGTCATATCAATGCGGTCATCATCTTGATGGTCTACTGCGCTTTGCGCTGGTTTTTGCATGGACTTTTGAACTCTCTCTTTAACAGGACCCAACGACGTGTTATGTGTTTCAGGGGTAAAATTATTTTCAGGAATTTTTTCAGACTCAGTCATGTCAGCATTAGAAGCCTGGCCGATTATATCCTGATCTCGATTTCCATCAATGGCCCCTGCCTGTCTTAAACTCCGATATAATTAAGTCCACCGGTTTGTTTTGGTCTGCATCAGTCGGAGCCTTTACGTTATAGTACGCGCAAAGGAAATCAGTTTTTGAATGATTTTTTAAATTAAATTTAGTTGTAATTTGGTGAAAAAATTACAAGGGTTACTCAAAGTTGATTGCGTGTTTTCATAGTTGAATGTTGGCCCGTACTTGGCAATGAGAAATATTGACAACTCAAGCCGCATTCACTATGCGTTGAATTAGAACTTGTACACGTTACATGTATATTAATGACCTGTGATGAGCAAAATAGTGAATATAACACAACAGATTTAACCCCTCTGAGCTATACGTCTATAGCTCAAGAATTCCTATATTACTATAAGAACTGGGAGTCATACATTTCAATATTCAAAACATTGCCATTAATAGTTCAGAATTTTATAGTTCTTTAACCATGATACATCCCGTGCGTGATTATCATATTAACAGACTCAATCAGACATACCGCAGGCGATCAGTAACAAGTGTTAAGATATTGGACTTTGAACAGACACGTTAGTGTGTGAGTAAGTGTGTACTCGTTCAACTAAACAAATACAGTGGAATCAGCAAACAGCAATGTTTTAGAGATTGTATGTAAACAACGTTCAGCCTATTTCCAACTGTTTGTAACCAATTACCGCCGGAATAGGGAAACTAATTTTAATTATAATATATATATATATATAAATATAAATGTATACTATGGATTTAACTGATTTGGAAACAGGTATACTAATATATAGCGTTAGCCTGTATTTCCTAGACGTGATTGTAAAACTGTACGTTGCGCGCGGCAGAGAAAAAGTTAAATAATAGTCTGCTATACGCCAGCCTGATTTCAGTTTTGACAGCTACTGACTTTGCTTGACAGTTGATAAATCACTCCTTGGCTCCTTATTCCCAGTTCCTTATTCGGACGTGAAGTTGGCTCCTTATTCCCAGTTCCCAGTTCCTTATTCGGACATGAAGTTGGCTCCTTATTCTCAGTTCCCAGTTCCTTATTCGGACATGAAGTTAGCTCCTTATTCTCAGTTCCCAGTTCCTTATTCGGACATGAAGTTGGCTCCTTATTCTCAGTTCCCAGTTCCTTATTCGGACATGAAGTTGGCTCCTTATTCCCAGTTCCTTATTCGGACATGAAGTTGACTCCTTATTCCCAGTTCCCAGTTCCTTATTCGGACATGAAGTTTACTCCTTATTCCCAGTTCCCAGTTCCCTATTTGGGCATGAAGTTGGCTCCTTATTCCCAGTTTCCAGTTCCCTATTTGGGCATGAAGTTGGCTCCTTATTCCCAGTTCCAAGTTCCTTATTCAGGAATACGCAAATATGTGGTATGATGTTAGAGTTCCTCTACGCATTGACCTACATAAAATTTGTGTAGGCCACGCGGCGTAGAAATAGGGTATCTGAATAAGGAACTGGGGAAAAACTGAATAAGTAACTGGATACTCACGCTTCAGAGAATTGACCAAATCCAATGCAAAGACTTGTTATGTTTTTAGAATTCGACTGTGCATTGACCCACATTAAAAAATTTAGGT
Organism: Chaetoderma sp. LZ-2023a; assembly: GCA_034401795.1. Taxonomy (NCBI): domain Eukaryota; kingdom Metazoa; phylum Mollusca; class Caudofoveata; order Chaetodermatida; family Chaetodermatidae; genus Chaetoderma; species Chaetoderma sp. LZ-2023a. The sequence goes on along the minus strand of JAVVLW010001395.1, from coordinate 9,070 downwards.
CACGTTCCTAGAAACAGGTCATCTGAATAAGGAGCTGGAAAGAGGCGAATAAGCAACTGGCTTCCTAGGCTTCAGAGAATTGACCAAATCCAATGCAAACACATGTAATGTTGTTAGAATTCGACTGTGCATTGACTCAGATAAAATTTTTTAGGTCATGTGACCTAGAAATATGTCATCTGAATAAGGAGCTGGGGAAAAGCGAATAAGTAACTGGCTTCTCAGGCTTCAGAAAATTGACCAAATCCTATGCAAGCACATGTAATGTTGTTCGACTTTGACTCCGCATTGACCTACATTGAAATTTTTAGGTCACGTGACCTAGAAATAGGTCATCTGAATAAGGAGCTGGAATGAAGCGAATAAGTAACTGGCTTCCTATCCTTCAGAGAGTTGACCAAATCCAATGAAAACACATGTAATGTTGTTAGAATCTGACTGCGCATTGAGAAACATTAAAGTGTTCAGGTCATGTGACTTAGAAATAGGTCATCTGAATAAGGAGTTAGGTAAAAGCGAATAAGTAACTGGCTACTCAGGCTTCAGCTGTCAGTCAAATTAAAACAAAATATGAAAATAAACAAATCACCTATTAAAAAATATATGAAAATATCTGAAAAAATGATTAATCTTTGTTCAAATAACTATTCAGAATCACTTAAAATAAATTGTCAAAAACTTGAATATTAAATCCGAGAAATTATTTTGACAATTATTTTGCTTTGAACGAGACCCCCCCCCCCCCCCCCCCCATGTAAGGGAGTTATTAAAACAGTACTGCACAATTGAAATAAATGTTATAATTAATGTATTATATGGAGATAATAGTAACTGTTATTTCAATTGAGCAGTACTCATTTAATTACATAACAAATCGCAGAAAGCAAGCAAAAATGACTGAATATTAATTTATCAAATCTGTCTTTGTTTATTTCTTCTTAATTACACCAATCTTTTGAATCAATAAGTTAGAGGTCAAATGCTAATACAGATCACTCTTCCATACATCTAGCCAAGATAAGGAAGTGTTAGAATTTACATCAAATTGATCCTATAAGCTTTCCTTCGAATAAAAGGGTTAACCATTCATAATGGAAATCATTTAGCTACCCATAGACATCTATTCTATCATTTCCATTTTGGGTTAAACGTTTTGGAAATGAAATATCTGGTAATCATTTGATTAATGACGTCATAATCATTACTGATGTTTTGTGTGTTGGATAAAACATATCGATGTTTCGCATCGTTCGGTAATCAGAGATTCCATGCATATTATAAATAATGAAATCTACATTGATTATAACCTAATCATAATAACCAATATAATTATCTCAACTCTAACTGCTATAATTTTGTATAAGTGTAAATATCGATTACAAATATCCCCTACGCTTTTATAATCGACATGAAGTAATTTGTTTAATTAAATCGACAAGAAAGCGTGCAAGACTGGATCAGAATCTGTCTACCTGTATTGTAGCGAATTTGGAGTCCAAATATGTTGCATAAGCATAACGTGTTTTTATGGAAATGCGATTGCTATGTATGATCTTACGATCATATGCTAGCAACGGTCGGCAGACAATCTTATCGTTAAAGATAATGTTCTTTAACACAACTATGAGGACTGTTTAGGTAATCAACAATGCCAGATTGTTATACCAACAAATATGGTTCCAACGGTTCCGGAACAGATCCACAGTGGGACAGTAGATGGTCATGTCGGGATGGGTAAAACCTTGTCGAAAGCACGCTTGGGATACTGCTGGCCTGGGATGAAAGATGATATCGAAAAATGGTGCAAGAGTTGTGATGAGTATTTGGCTGCAAAGTCACCACCGCAACCGGCAAGGACGCCTCTGGTTCAAGAACAACCCAGTTATCCCTTCGAACATCTAGCAATGGATATAATTGTACCTTTGCCAGTGTCAAACAATGGGAACCGTTTTATACTAGTGGTATCAGATTACTTCACTAAATGGCCAGAGGCGTTAGCATTAAACGATCATCAAGCAGTCACTATAGCTAAAACCCTTGTAGATGAGATTTTCTGTGGGTTTGGAGTGCCATCACGACGTCAAGTTTATGATTTTAGGAACTAAGCATAAATTGAAACAAGAAAATAATAATGTTATAATCCCTACAAATCGTGGAAGCTTAAATGTTGTGGAATCTGACAAACCTTTAGGAGAATATATAGATAATACGCTTGCATGGAAAGAACATATAGGCACACTTTGTAAACAGATTTCGTCATTGATTTATATTCTACGGAAAAATAAACATTATCTTAGCATTGAGCAACGAAATCTTTTCTATAAGTCGTATATCCTTTCACACATTGATTATTGTAGTCTTTTATTTTGCCCATCTTCACCTACATTATTGGATAGCTTAGAAAAACTACAAAAACGGCTGCTAGGGTGATATTAGACATGCCTTACACGACACCATCTGCACAACTATATGAAACATTAAACTGGACAAATTTAACTAAAAGAATGCAAATTAAAATGGGTATTATGACATATAAATCTAGAAATGGTCTGGCCCCTGGTTACATGAAAGACATGTTCGCTTCCGTTGGGGGTGGCGCGCACTAGAAATTTATGTTCCAAGACACGCAATCACCTACAACTTCCGAGGATCAAAACGGAATATGGCAGAAAAAGCTTCAAATACACTGCAGCGCAGCTGTGAAATTCTTTGCCTGAAACGATTACTCAGGTTTACTAAAACAGTATTGCAGAATAATTACCTCGTCGAATGTCGATGTTCGAATCACCGTTCACGCATACATACGCGCAAGGTCGTACACATTCATTCACACATACAAACATATATAGCTATTTAGAAATAAACAAAATATGCAATATTAGAACACAAATAAAAAGTTGAAATCACATTGCCCATATATCACTATAATTCTGTAATATATTCATATATATTTGATTTGAATGTCAGCAGAGTAGAAGACTGAGTAATCCACGTGTGTGCGTGTGAATGACCGTGTATGACCTTGCGCGTGTATATGTATGTATGTATTTATATCTGTGTTTGCGTGCGTGCGTGCGTGCGTGCGTGCGTGTGTGTGAGGGCCCCGGGAAGATCAGTTTAATGACGATGTATACCCTCCTTAAATAAAGATTATTATAATTATTATTATTATTATTATTATTATTATTATTATTATTATTCAGATCAGGGGAGAGACTTTGAATCAACTGTGATTCGGGAGATCAGTAAAATGAATGTCTGATGGTTTAGTAGAGCGTCTAAATCGAACTTTAATTGCGATGTTACGGGTTGTCGGCGACAACAACCAAAAAGAGTGCGATGAACTTTTGCCAAAAGTTCTACAAGCTTATAGGTCTACAGTAACACAGTAATCATACAGAGAGGTACAATTGCCAGTAGACGTCATGTTTGGTGAATATGCAAATAGTAGGAAGGAGAAGGTAAAAAATTCCTATGAATTAGAGACGCGCAATACGGAAATGGCGCAGAAGAAACAAAAGGAATTTTATGATAAGAAAGTTAAGGGACCATTGATTTAGGTTGCTGTTAGAGTAAGAGTGTATTCCCCAGCATATAAGAACGAGCTGGCAAAAGATTGCACGCGTGTTGGTCTGGACCTTGAACTGTGTTGAAGAAAATTACTGATGTCATTTACCGTTTCAAAAGAGATGAAGACCACAAGAGGATCGTCATTCACTACAAATATACAACAGGTTAAGGAAGTGTGCAGTTTTCAGGAGTACTAAACCTGCTTGCGATCATATGGAGCAGGCGTTCGATGATGTGCCTACACATATCAGTATGCCATTATATACACAGGCATATGAAGCGAATTCTGGGGAATTCACAGAACATTTAGTGTTAGTTGGCGAGAATGTGCCGCATGACGTGCATGTGGCCACTGATACTCCATGCGTGCAGGTAAGTGAACCGGAAGCTGCTGCTGAACCTCTGACTGTGGCCACTGATGTTCCCTGTCTGCAGGCAAGCGAACTGGAAGCTGTTGCTGAACCTCTGGCTGACAATTGGCGGGCACGCACAGCCATGCTGGTTGAACAACAACAAGGCCAGTACGGTTTAATGCTTTTATAGTGGACTGAGTGGAGATGAATGTGTAGATAGTTAGATTCTGTTAACTAGTAAAATAACCAAATTTATCATTTTGTATATATAAATATAGTACATATCTGTAGTGTTTAGTTCCAATTACTAATTTGTTTGTTACCGGGGAAGGGGTGGGGTGGCGGGGGGGGGGGGGGGGCTATCATTAAACGGGGGAGGAATGTAACACAGTTCGAATTGCCGAGACCACGCTCGGTTTAATCTATTAGGGATATTTAAGATCTGCCGTCAGCTTTACGCTTTAAGCGCTCACGCTGCTGACGTCATCAGTTTATGTACACTGAAAGAAGATCGTGCAAGAAGAGTGAGAAAGTGGAATCAATTAATGAGAGCGGACCTTTTCGGAAGTGGAGTCTTCGCTTATAGAATTGGAATTTTGGCGAGTTATATCTGGTGAGTTACACTTCTATATATAATCGGATAAGTTAACGAGTTACATAATCAGCCCAGAGATAGTCAACTCACCACTAAGCAAGGTTACGTCAGCTTAAATTCGGCCACGTACCTTCCATTACATATACTAATAGCCAACAAACAAACTCACTGAGCCTACTAAAATATAATGTTTAAGTAATCTAACCAACCAGCAATGTGGACAGGCATATTGGCTACACTAGTAACACAGATGAGACTGTAGCGTTCGGCGTAGGCGTAGGCGTAGGCGGGAAGCTCGCCTGGCCCCACTGGAAGATTATCGTTCCGCCCAAACTAGAGAATTAATGATTAAGGAGCTGGGTCTTTGTATGCCCCAATCGCCCATAATCCTCCTTCTGAACGAGAAACCCCGAGACTAGTCCGAGTCTGCTCTGACTCAACCCGCCCCTGTGACAGATATTTGGAGAGACTGACGGGCCGGGCATCGTCGGGCCGACTCGTACCCAGTGTACCAATCAAATCCTGAGGATCTTAATGGATGGCGTGGCAACAGAGCTACATAAGCCATCAATTTTACGTCCTATTAAAATTCGGAATCAAGCGAGTTTTAGCCATTTGTAACCATGGCGGATTCCCCTCTTCGCGGAGTTATCTCTAGTACACATACGTTGGTATCTGAGAATCAGATGTGCACCACCCGATCAAGCTGCCCACTTCAAACTGAATTCAAGCAGCTTCACCATGGTAACATGTAAATAGACCGGTACAACAGATTTTAAAGAGACTAAATATTTCTTTACCTCAATCGTAAATAGTATGAAATACGGCAACCAGAGAACGGCAAAAACAACGGTGACGACAAGCAACATCTTGAGAATCTTCATCCGGTTCTTATCGAGATGAGTCACAGCCGTTTGTCTGAGCGGTTCTACCCGTCGTCCCCCACGTGAAGTGCCCCACAAGTACATCACAAGTCGCATGTAATTCACTGACATTACCAACAGCGGGATGATGTAGGCCACCAGTAGAAGTACTAATGCATAACTAAATTCGAAATGCTCTTCAATTCCGTGAGAGCCACATGAAAGTTCCATTTCGTCTTCTTCCTCTTCATATTTTTCATGTACTGAATATTCATACAACTGTGGCGATGATGCGGCTAATGACAACAACCAGATACCCATAACTATGAAGGCGACAGTGCGTATTCGCAGGTGGAATTGGCGCACGATGACGAGATAGCGGTCACAAGAAATGATCACCATGGTGAAGATGGAACTCATAATAGTCAGCTTGGGAATGAACATCATTGCCTTACAGGAAACATCACCTGCGAGTAATAATATTAATCTTTAGAAATATAATAATAACAATGATAATAATAATAAAAATAATAATAATAATAATAATAATAATAATAATAATAATAATAATAATAATAATAATAACAATGATAATAATAATAATAATAATAATAATAATAATAATAATAATAATAATAATAATAATAATAAATGGTTGCAATGACAGGAATCGAGTCTGCTCAATAGCGCCTTTGGAGCTGCTCACCTGCCATGTTAATAGCGTTATTGGGACACATATAGCAGCGTATAGATGTATGTTGGCTTATGGAAATGTTAGCTTATCCAATCCACAGTTTCCTGAATGGCTGAAAAGCAATGTTTTTACGGAACAATTTACAATGTCGGGTGAACTGCTGAGAAGCGAGCCCAAGATTTTGCTCTTTCTTCACTTCCCTTTGACCTGAAAAAGGTAGTTTCTTCATTCGGTTAAGTACCGTGTGTCGGACAGGTATACATGCATGCCTTCACTCATGGCGTCTTGTGTCTTTGAGCTATTTTTCAGCTACAGTTGATTTTGTGCTTACCATTAGGAGTCTCACTAGTATGGAGGGGCATGCAAAAACAAAATATTTCATTTTCCTAGCTCGTGTATATGTATGATTACTGTATTCTGCGGCTGTAGTAGTAGAAACATCCTACAGCTGCAATCAGTCCTTCTTCGCTTTTGCCCACCGTATCTTGTCCTCAGCCGAAATTCTTAGCTTCCTCAGGTCCATTCTTGACTTGAGTGTACCGAGTCCTGCTTTCTTGAGGTCACCTCGTAGCACGCTTAGCAGATTTATGCAATGACGTCCTCTCCTGGCTTTGTATTTGCTGGCTTCGAGTAGGGCGAATTCTAAGGCTCTCTGTGCGGGTGTCTCTTATGGCATCCTTAGCACATGGCCAAACATGGACCATCTTTGCTGGGCGACTTTTATAGACAGCGGCGACGTATTACACATCTTGTATAATTCATCATTGGAAATTATGCTGTCTGGTCATCGGTGTCCAGTGATGGTGCGTAAGTGTTTGCGGTGGCAGGCATCGAGTTTGTCTAGAGCTGCCTTTGGAGCTGCCCAGCTGTTACAGTTATACAGCATCAAGGATACGCAGATTGCATTGTATAAACGTAGCATCTTTATCAAGGGCATCTTTGATCTACGAATCCATAGCTTCCAGAAGGACTGGAAAGCTATGTTCCCCACGACGCAGCGTGCAGAAATGTCAGCAGTACTGCAAAGCAGTGAGCCCAGGATTGTACTTTTCCTCCATGGTTCACCGCTACGAGGTGGGTCGTCATTTTCTATAGTTTCATGCTTTGTCGATAGGTATATGTGGGTGAACTCTGTTTTAGATTCATTCATAAAGAGATTCTCAATTTTTAGTCTGCTTGCAGCTATTGGGAACTCGTGTGTACGACTTAATAACTCAACACAAGTTACGATAATGAGAAAAAAATGTTTTGCACAAAGTCGAAGTCTCGCGCACGAGGTATTGAGTCGTGCGCACGAGTTACGAAAATGAAATATTTGTTTTTGCATGCCCATATGATTATGACGTCATGTGATGGATGGATAAACAGGAACGGTCAATTTCCCGTAAATCCGCCAATTTTATCTCTGAGATGCGATTAGGTCACCATTGACAAAAAATCTCTAACGTCTTCAAGAAAGCAATTCACGTTTCCAGTTTATCCATCGATCATCAGACGTCATATGACGTCATAATTAACTTAAGTGACTGTATGATGACGCCATGATCATTACGTCATAAATGAATCGAAATAGTCCGTCTTTAACGTTTAATAGTCCGACACGTTGTACGAATTGTATGTCTTTACTAATTAATAAACATTCTGTCGAATATTTTAAAACTAATTTGACTGGTCGCTGTTGCTGCAATACCAACACGGACGTGGTGTGGGTGGAGCTTAGATTGAGATGGGTGTGGCATAACTAAAAGTGGAAAGGTCCATTGAATTCAGGTGGGAAAGAAGTTCGGGTGGTCTCTTGGGTTTAGGCAATGTGATGAACGTGTCTTCTCCCACATAATCTATAGGAAGGCGTTATTCAACGTCAGAGGTGACGGTGTGCGTGAGGGGTGCCGGGGTGAAATCACCTACATGCATGAAGAGGTCGTTGTCGATGCCATCTGGTAAACGCGAGTGAGCATTCTTTAGGGACCTTATTGGGCCTTTCAACCATTACTTAATCTATATTATTTAACCGTTACTTCTGTTATTGGGTTTGCCAGGGTCTTGGCAGGCCGTCGAATGGGAATAGGTGCTCATCTTCTGTGTCGGTGAATTAAGCATTTCACCCTTCCTTGATTGCCTCTGCCTTTTCCTGGCCAATGAAGTGTCTATCAGAGTTATGTACAGCGAGTGGTCATATGCTCTTTTGATAGATAACTCTTTCAAACGTTCACTGATTTTGGGAAGCATCTTTGTGGTTCTTCCCCAGTTCATGGTTGCCTTCGTTCTGGCTGTTATGGAAGATGCGCTGTCTTAGTTCTTTCTATTTCTCGAAAAGCTTTGGCCCAAGTGGATCATCATCACAGGATATCGTTTGACTAAGTTTTTCGTGGCTGATACATCCGCACCTTTACCTTGAACTTATGTTGGTTCGCGATGAACCTCTCCGGTTTTAGCTATGCCCGGCCCATCTTTAGCTAAGCTCCACCAACACCTCGCTCGTGTTGGGATCGATCGATCTCGGAACACCCTGACTATCAATTTCCCAAAAACTACACAGGTAAGCTGTTGAATATTTTGAAACTAATTTGACTGGGTGCTGTTGCTGGCAGCAACAGCGCCAGTCAAATTAGTTTCAAAATATTCAACAGCATGTTTATTAAATAGCAAAGAATTACAAAGACCTACAATTCATACAACGTGTCGGATTATTTGAGATATGATGACGGTCTATATGGAACCATTTGTGACGTAATCATATACGCGCTGAGTTGATTATGACGTCAGATGATGGATGGATACTCTGGAAAGGTGAATTGAGGTCGAGCTGAACGATCTGCTCAGCTATTATTATACATCTGGGTGGCATCGCCATTAGTTAGATTTGAGAGGTCATGGTGGGTCCTGGATTTTGGTGTTGATGATTGCTTGTAGCTAAGCCCCATTCGATCAATCTGTTTTCAGGTAATTATGATGGGAATTCAGGTCTGCAACACCATAGGATCGTGAGCCTCAT
>JAVVLW010001394.1:0-11000 GCA_034401795.1 Chaetoderma sp. LZ-2023a | reverse complement strand
AGCATCAGCAACCAGGCATCTTTCCACTGGACCACCGCACCAAGACTGGTAGTCAAGGATTGGCCGACCAGCTTTCACATGTCTGATATACTGACACACTGACGATTCATATGGGACTATCTGTGGATGCATCTGTCACAATCAATCGTAGGCTTTTACGCCTATTGTACTCTGACTCCAGCAAGGCTCTGGCAGTATATGTATTTTTATTTTATTGACGCACTGGCAACGTGCAGCTCCAATTTCCATGTGCTAACTTAGCCGACAGTGATGCACCCGTTAGTTTAATTTGTTGATCACCATCTCCCGGTCGGGGGATCGAACCGCCATTCTGCAACTCCGCATAGCATCAGCAACCAGGCATCTTTCCACTGGACCACCGCACCAAGACTGGTAGTCAAGGATTGGCCGACCAGCTTTCACAAGTCTGATATACTGACACACTAACGATTCATATGGGACTATCTGTGGATGCATCTGTCACAATCAATCCTAGGCTTTTACGCCTATTGTACTCTGACTCCAGCACGGCTCTGGCAGTATATGTATTTTTATTTTATTGACGCACTGGCAACGTGCGGCTTCAATTTCCATGTGCTAACTTAGCCGACAGTGAAGCACCCGTTAGTTTAATTAGTTGATTCCCATCTCCCGGTCGGGGGATCGAACCGCCATTCTGCAACTCCGCATAGCATCAGCAACCAGGCATCTTTCCACTGGACCACCGCACCGAGACTGGTAGTCAAGGATTGGCCGACCAGCTTTCACATGTCTGATATACTGACACACTGACGATTCATATGGGACTATCTGTGGATGCATCTGTCACAATCAATCCTAGGCTTTTACGCCTATTGTACTCTGACTCCAGCACGGCTCTGGCAGTATATGTATTTTTATTTTATTGATGCACTGGCAACGTGCGGCTTCAATTTCCATGTGCTAACTTAGCCGACAGTGATGCACCCGTTAGTTTAATTTGTTGATCACCATCTCCCGGTCGGGCGATCGAACCGCCATTCTGCAACTTCGCATAGCATCAGCAACCAGGCATCTTTCCACTGGACCACCGCACCAAGACTGGTAGTCAAGGATTGGCCGACCAGCTTTCACATGTCTGATATACTGACACACTGACGATTCATATGGGACTATCTGTGCATGCATCTGTCACAATCAATCCTAGGCTTTTACGCCTATTGTACTCTGACTCCAGCACGGCTCTGGCAGTATATGTATTTTTATTTTATTGACGCACTGGCAACGTGCGGCTTCAATTTCCATGTGCTAACTTAGCCGACAGTGATACACCCGTTAGTTTAATTTGTTGATCACCATCTCCTGGTCGGGGGATCGAACCGCCATTCTGCAACTCCGCATAGCATCAGCAACCAGGCATCTTTCCACTGGACCACCGCACCAAGACTGGTAGTCAAGGATTGGCCGACCAGCTTTCACATGTCTGATATACTGACACACTGACGATTCATATGGGACTATCTGTGGATGCATCTGTCACAATCAATCCTAGGCTTTTACGCCTATTGTACTCTGACTCCAGCACAGCTCTGGCAGTATATGTATTTTTATTTTATTGACGCACTGGCAACGTGCGGCTTCAATTTCCATGTGCTAACTTAGCCGACAGTGATGCACCCATTAGTTTAATTTGTTGATCACCATCTCCTGGTCGGGGGATCGAACCGCCATTCTGCAACTCCGCATAGCATCAGCAACCAGGCATCTTTCCACTGGACCACCGCACCAAGACTGGTAGTCAAGGATTGGCCGACCAGCTTTCACATGTCTGATATACTGACACACTGACGATTCATATGGGACTATCTGTGGATGCATCTGTCACAATCAATCCTAGGCTTTTACGCCTATTGTACTCTGACTCCAGTACGGCTTTGGCAGTATATGTATTTTTATTTTATTGATGCACTGGCAACGTGCGGCTTCAATTTCCATGTGCTAACTTAGCCGACAGTGAAGCACCCGTTAGTTTAATTAGTTGATCACCATCTCCCGGTCGGGGGATCGAACCTCCATTCTGCAACTCCGCATAGCATCAGCAACCTGGCATCTTTCCACTGGACCACCGCACCGAGACTGGTAGTCAAGGATTGGCCGACCAGCTTTCACATGTCTGATATACTGACACACTGACGATTCATATGGGACTATCTGTGGATGCATCTGTCACAATGAATCCTAGGCTTTTACGCCTATTGTACTCTGACTCCAGCACGGCTCTGGGAGTATATGTATTTTTATTTTATTGACGCACTGGCAACGTGCGGCTTCAATTTCCATGTGCTAACTTAGCCGACAGTGATGCACCCGTTAGTTTAATTTGTTGATCACCATCTCCCGGTCGGGGGATCGAACCGCCATTCTGCAACTCCGCATAGCATCAGCAACCAGGCATCTTTCCACTGGACCACCGCACCAAGACTGGTAGTCAAGGATTGGCCGACCACCTTTCACATGTCTGATATACTGACACACTGACGATTCATATGGGACTATCTGTGGATGCATCTGTCACAATCAATCCTAGGCTTTTACGCCTATTGTACTCTGACTCCAGCACGGCTCTGGCAGTATATGTATTTTTATTGTATTGACGCACTGGCAATGTGCGGCTTCAATTTCCATGTGCTAACTTAGCCGACAGTGATGCACCCGTTAGTTTAATTTGTTGATCACCATCTCCTGGTCGGGGGATCGAACCGCCATTCTGCAACTCCGCATAGCATCAGCAACCAGGCATCTTTCCACTGGACCACCGCACCAAGACTGGTAGTCAAGGATTGGCCGACCACCTTTCACATGCCTGATATACTGACACACTGACGATTCATATGGGACTATCTGTGGATGCATCTGTCACAATCAATCCTAGGCTTTTACGCCTATTGTACTCTGACTCCAGCACGGCTCTGGCAGTATATGTATTTTTATTTTATTGATGCACTGGCAACGTGCGGCTTCAATTTCCATGTGCTAACTTAGCCGACAGTGATGCACCCGTTAGTTTAATTTGTTGATCACAATCTCCCGGTCGGGCGATCGAACCGCCATTCTGCAACTTCGCATAGCATCAGCAACCAGGCATCTTTCCACTGGACCACCGCACCAAGACTGGTAGTCAAGGATTGGCCGACCAGCTTTCACATGTCTGATATACTGACACACTGACGATTCATATGGGACTATCTGTGCATGCATCTGTCACAATCAATCCTAGGCTTTTACGCCTATTGTACTCTGACTCCAGCACGGCTCTGGCAGTATATATATTTTTATTTTATTGACGCACTGGCAACGTGCGGCTTCAATTTCCATGTGCTAACTTAGCCGACAGTGATGCACCCGTTAGTTTAATTTGTTGATCACCATCTCCTGGTCGGGGGATCGAACCGCCATTCTGCAACTCCGCATAGCATCAGCAACCAGGCATCTTTCCACTGGACCACCGCACCAAGACTGGTAGTCAAGGATTGGCCGACCAGCTTTCACATGTCTGATATACTGACACACAGACGATTCATATGGGACTATCTGTGGATGCATCTGTCACAATCAATCCTAGGCTTTTACGCCTATTGTACTCTGACTCCAGCACAGCTCTGGCAGTATATGTATTTTTATTTTATTGACGCACTGGCAACGTGCGGCTTCAATTTCCATGTGCTAACTTAGCCGACAGTGATGCACCCATTAGTTTAATTTGTTGATCACCATCTCCTGGTCGGGGGATCGAACCGCAATTCTGCAACTCCGCATAGCATCAGCAACCAGGCATCTTTCCACTGGACCACCGCACCAAGACTGGTAGTCAAGGATTGGCCGACCAGCTTTCACAAGTCTGATATACTGACACACTGACGATTCATATGGGACTATCTGTGGATGCATCTGTCACAATCAATCCTAGGCTTTTACGCCTATTGTACTCTGACTCCAGTACGGCTTTGGCAGTATATGTATTTTTATTTTATTGATGCACTGGCAACGTGCGGCTTCAATTTCCATGTGCTAACTTAGCCGACAGTGAAGCACCCGTTAGTTTAATTAGTTGATCACCATCTCCCGGTCGGGGGATCGAACCTCCATTCTGCAACTCCGCATAGCATCAGCAACCTGGCATCTTTCCACTGGACCACCGCACCGAGACTGGTAGTCAAGGATTGGCCGACCAGCTTTCACATGTCTGATATACTGACACACTGACGATTCATATGGGACTATCTGTGGATGCATCTGTCACAATGAATCCTAGGCTTTTACGCCTATTGTACTCTGACTCCAGCACGGCTCTGGGAGTATATGTATTTTTATTTTATTGACGCACTGGCAACGTGCGGCTTCAATTTCCATGTGCTAACTTAGCCGACAGTGATGCACCCGTTAGTTTAATTTGTTGATCACCATCTCCCGGTCGGGGGATCGAACCGCCATTCTGCAACTCCGCATAGCATCAGCAACCAGGCATCTTTCCACTGGACCACCGCACCAAGACTGGTAGTCAAGGATTGGCCGACCACCTTTCACATGTCTGATATACTGACACACTGACGATTCATATGGGACTATCTGTGGATGCATCTGTCACAATCAATCCTAGGCTTTTACGCCTATTGTACTCTGACTCCAGCACGGCTCTGGCAGTATATGTATTTTTATTGTATTGACGCACTGGCAACGTGCGGCTTCAATTTCCATGTGCTAACTTAGCCGACAGTGATGCACCCGTTAGTTTAATTTGTTGATCACCATCTCCTGGTCGGGGGATCGAACCGCCATTCTGCAACTCCGCATAGCATCAGCAACCAGGCATCTTTCCACTGGACCACCGCACCAAGACTGGTAGTCAAGGATTGGCCGACCAGCTTTCACAAGTCTGATATACTGACACACTGACGATTCATATGGGACTATCTGTGGATGCATCTGTCACAATCAATCCTAGGCATTTACGCCTATTGTACTCTGACTCCAGCACGGCTCTGGCAGTATATGTATTTTTATTTTATTGATGCACTGGCAACGTGCTGCTTCAATTTCCATGTGCTAACTTAGCCGACAGTGATGCACCCGTTAGTTTAATTTGTTGATCACAATCTCCCGGTCGGGGGATCGAACCGCCATTCTGCAACTCCGCATAGCATCAGCAACCAGGCATCTTTCCACTGGACCACCGCACCAAGACTGGTAGTCAAGGATTGGCCGACCAGCTTTCACATGTCTGATATACTGACACACTGACGATTCATATGGGACTATCTGTGGATGCATCTGTCACAATCAATCGTAGGCTTTTACGCCTATTGTACTCTGACTCCAGCACGGCTCTGGCAGTATATGTATTTTTATTTTATTGACGCACTGGCAACGTGCAGCTCCAATTTCCATGTGCTAACTTAGCCGACAGTGATGCACCCGTTAGTTTAATTTGTTGATCACCATCTCCCGGTCGGGGGATCGAACCGCCATTCTGCAACTCCGCATAGCATCAGCAACCAGGCATCTTTCCACTGGACCACCGCACCAAGACTGGTAGTCAAGGATTGGCCGACCAGCTTTCACAAGTCTGATATACTGACACACTAACGATTCATATGGGACTATCTGTGGATGCATCTGTCACAATCAATCCTAGGCTTTTACGCCTATTGTACTCTGACTCCAGCACGGCTCTGGCAGTATATGTATTTTTATTTTATTGACGCACTGGCAACGTGCGGCTTCAATTTCCATGTGCTAACTTAGCCGACAGTGAAGCACCCGTTAGTTTAATTAGTTGATTCCCATCTCCCGGTCAGGGGATCGAACCGCCATTCTGCAACTCCGCATAGCATCAGCAACCAGGCATCTTTCCACTGTACCACCGCACCGAGACTGGTAGTCAAGGATTGGCCGACCAGCTTTCACATGTCTGATATACTGACACACTGACGATTCATATGGGACTATCTGTGGATGCATCTGTCACAATCAATCCTAGGCTTTTACGCCTATTGTACTCTGACTCCAGCACGGCTCTGGCAGTATATGTATTTTTATTTTATTGATGCACTGGCAACGTGCGGCTTCAATTTCCATGTGCTAACTTAGCCGACAGTGATGCACCCGTTAGTTTAATTTGTTGATCACCATCTCCCGGTCGGGCGATCGAACCGCCATTCTGCAACTTCGCATAGCATCAGCAACCAGGCATCTTTCCACTGGACCACCGCACCAAGACTGGTAGTCAAGGATTGGCCGACCAGCTTTCACATGTCTGATATACTGACACACTGACGATTCATATGGGACTATCTGTGCATGCATCTGTCACAATCAATCCTAGGCTTTTACGCCTATTGTACTCTGACTCCAGCACGGCTCTGGCAGTATATGTATTTTTATTTTATTGACGCACTGGCAACGTGCGGCTTCAATTTCCATGTGCTAACTTAGCCGACAGTGATACACCCGTTAGTTTAATTTGTTGATCACCATCTCCTGGTCGGGGGATCGAACCGCCATTCTGCAACTCCGCATAGCATCAGCAACCAGGCATCTTTCCACTGGACCACCGCACCAAGACTGGTAGTCAAGGATTGGCCGACCAGCTTTCACATGTCTGATATACTGACACACTGACGATTCATATGGGACTATCTGTGGATGCATCTGTCACAATCAATCCTAGGCTTTTACGCCTATTGTACTCTGACTCCAGCACAGCTCTGGCAGTATATGTATTTTTATTTTATTGACGCACTGGCAACGTGCGGCTTCAATTTCCATGTGCTAACTTAGCCGACAGTGATGCACCCATTAGTTTAATTTGTTGATCACCATCTTCCGGTCGGGGGATCGAACCGCCATTCTGCAACTCCGCATTGCATCAGCAACCAGGCATCTTTCCACTGGACCACCGCACCAAGACTGGTAGTCAAGGATTGGCCGACCAGCTTTCACAAGTCTGATATACTGACACACTGACGATTCATATGGGACTATCTGTGGATGCATCTGTCACAATCAATCCTAGGCTTTTACGCCTATTGTACTCTGACTCCAGTACGGCTTTGGCAGTATATGTATTTTTATTTTATTGATGCACTGGCAACGTGCGGCTTCAATTTCCATGTGCTAACTTAGCCGACAGTGAAGCACCCGTTAGTTTAATTAGTTGATCACCATCTCCCGGTCGGGGGATCGAACCTCCATTCTGCAACTCCGCATAGCATCAGCAACCTGGCATCTTTCCACTGGACCACCGCACCGAGACTGGTAGTCAAGGATTGGCCGACCAGCTTTCACATGTCTGATATACTGACACACTGACGATTCATATGGGACTATCTGTGGATGCATCTGTCACAATGAATCCTAGGCTTTTACGCCTATTGTACTCTGACTCCAGCACGGCTCTGGGAGTATATGTATTTTTATTTTATTGACGCACTGGCAACGTGCGGCTTCAATTTCCATGTGCTAACTTAGCCGACAGTGATGCACCCGTTAGTTTAATTTGTTGATCACCATCTCCCGGTCGGGGGATTGAACCGCCATTCTGCAACTCCGCATAGCATCAGCAACCAGGCATCTTTCCTCTGGACCACCGCACCAAGACTGGTAGTCAAGGATTGGCCGACCACCTTTCACATGTCTGATATACTGACACACTGACGATTCATATGGGACTATCTGTGGATGCATCTGTCACAATCAATCCTAGGCTTTTACGCCTATTGTACTCTGACTCCAGCACGGCTCTGGCAGTATATGTATTTTTATTGTATTGACGCTCTGGCAACGTGCGGCTTCAATTTCCATGTGCTAACTTAGCCGACAGTGATGCACCCGTTAGTTTAATTTGTTGATCACCATCTCCTGGTCGGGGGATCGAACCGCCATTCTGCAACTCTGCATAGCATCAGCAACCAGGCATCTTTCCACTGGACCACCGCACCAAGACTGGTAGTCAAGGATTGGCCGACCACCTTTCACATGCCTGATATACTGACACACTGACGATTCATATGGGACTATCTGTGGATGCATCTGTCACAATCAATCCTAGGCTTTTACGCCTATTGTACTCTGACTCCAGCACGGCTCTGGCAGTATATGTATTTTTATTTTATTGACGCACTGGCAACGTGCTGCTTCAATTTCCATGTGCTAACTTAGCCGACAGTGATGCACCCGTTAGTTTAATTTGTTGATCACAATCTCCCGGTCGGGGGATCGAACCGCCATTCTGCAACTCCGCATAGCATCAGCAACCAGGCATCTTTCCACTGGACCACCGCACCAAGACTGGTAGTCAAGGATTGGCCGACCAGCTTTCACAAGTCTGATATACTGACACACTGACGATTCATATGGGACTATCTGTGGATGCATCTGTCACAATCAATCCTAGGCTTTTACGCCTATTGTACTCTGACTCCAGCACGGCTCTGGCAGTATATGTATTTTTATTTTATTGACGCACTGGCAACGTGCGGCTTCAATTTCCATGTGCTAACTTAGCCGACAGTGATGCACCCATTAGTTTAATTTGTTGATCACCATCTCCTGGTCGGGGGATCGAACCGCCATTCTGCAACTCCGCATAGCATCAGCAACCAGGCATCTTTCCACTGGACCACCGCACCAAGACTGGTAGTCAAGGATTGGCCGACCAGCTTTCACAAGTCTGATATACTGACACACTGACGATTCATATGGGACTATCTGTGGATGCATCTGTCACAATCAATCCTAGGCTTTTACGCCTATTGTACTCTGACTCCAGTACGGCTTTGGCAGTATATGTATTTTTATTTTATTGATGCACTGGCAACGTGCGGCTTCAATTTCCATGTGCTAACTTAGCCGACAGTGAAGCACCCGTTAGTTTAATTAGTTGATCACCATCTCCCGGTCGGGGGATCGAACCTCCATTCTGCAACTCCGCATAGCATAAGCAACCTGGCATCTTTCCACTGGACCACCGCACCGAGACTGGTAGTCAAGGATTGGCCGACCAGCTTTCACATGTCTGATATACTGACACACTGACGATTCATATGGGACTATCTGTGGATGCATCTGTCACAATGAATCCTAGGCTTTTACGCCTATTGTACTCTGACTCCAGCACGGCTCTGGGAGTATATGTATTTTTATTTTATTGACGCACTGGCAACGTGCGGCTTCAATTTCCATGTGCTAACTTAGCCGACAGTGATGCACCCGTTAGTTTAATTTGTTGATCACCATCTCCCGGTCGGGGGATCGAACCGCCATTCTGCAACTCCGCATAGCATCAGCAACCAGGCATCTTTCCACTGGACCACCGCACCAAGACTGGTAGTCAAGGATTGGCCGACCACCTTTCACATGTCTGATATACTGACACACTGACGATTCATATGGGACTATCTGTGGATGCATCTGTCACAATCAATCCTAGGCTTTTACGCCTATTGTACTCTGATTCCAGCACGGCTCTGGCAGTATATGTATTTTTATTGTATTGACGCACTGGCAACGTGCGGCTTCAATTTCCATGTGCTAACTTAGCCGACAGTGATGCACCCGTTAGTTTAATTTGTTGATCACCATCTCCTGGTCGGGGGATCGAACCGCCATTCTGCAACTCTGCATAGCATCAGCAACCAGGCATCTTTCCACTGGACCACCGCACCGAGACTGGTAGTCAAGGATTGACCGACCACCTTTCACATGCCTGATATACTGACACACTGACGATTCATATGGGACTATCTGTGGATGCATCTGTCACAATCAATCCTAGGCTTTTACGCCTATTGTACTCTGACTCCAGCACGGCTCTGGCAGTATATGTATTTTTATTTTATTGACGCACTGGCAACGTGCTGCTTCAATTTCCATGTGCTAACTTAGCCGACAGTGATGCACCCGTTAGTTTAATTTGTTGATCACAATCTCCCGGTCGGGGGATCGAACCGCCATTCTGCAACTCCGCATAGCATCAGCAACCAGGCATCTTTCCACTGGACAACCGCACCAAGACTGGTAGTCAAGGATTGGCCGACCAGCTTTCACAAGTCTGATATACTGACACACTGACGATTCATATGGGACTATCTGTGGATGCATCTGTCACAATCAATCCTAGGCATTTACGCCTATTGTACTCTGACTCCAGCACGGCTCTGGCAGTATATGTATTTTTATTTTATTGACGCACTGGCAACGTGCTGCTTCAATTTCCATGTGCTAACTTAGCCGACAGTGATGCACCCGTTAGTTTAATTTGTTGATCACAATCTCCCGGTCGGGGGATCGAACCGCCATTCTGCAACTCCGCATAGCATCAGCAACCAGGCATCTTTCCACTGGACCACCGCACCAAGACTGGTAGTCAAGGATTGGCCGACCAGCTTTCACATGTCTGATATACTGACACACTGACGATTCATATGGGACTATCTGTGGATGCATCTGTCACAATCAATCCTAGGCTTTTACGCCTATTGTACTCTGACTCCAGCACGGCTCTGGCAGTATATGTATTTTTATTTTATTGACGCACTGGCAACGTGCAGCTCCAATTTCCATGTGCTAACTTAGCCGACAGTGATGCACCCGTTAGTTTAATTTGTTGATCACCATCTCCCGGTCGGGGGATCGAACCGCCATTCTGCAACTCCGCATAGCATCAGCAACCAGGCATCTTTCCACTGGACCACCGCACCAAGACTGGTAGTCAAGGATTGGCCGACCAGCTTTCACAAGTCTGATATACTGACACACTAACGATTCATATGGGACTATCTGTGGATGCATCTGTCACAATCAATCCTAGGCTTTTACGCCTATTGTACTCTGACTCCAGCACGGCTCTGGCAGTATATGTATTTTTATTTTATTGACGCACTGGCAACGTGCGGCTTCAATTTCCATGTGCTAACTTAGCCGACAGTGAAGCACCCGTTAGTTTAATTAGTTGATTCCCATCT
>JAVVLW010001392.1:0-12000 GCA_034401795.1 Chaetoderma sp. LZ-2023a | reverse complement strand
CATCTGTCACAATCAATCCTAGGCTTTTACGCCTATTGTACTCTGACTCCAGCACGGCTCTGGCAGTATATGTATTTTTATTTTATTGACGCACTGGCAACGTGCGGCTTCAATTTCCATGTGCTAACTTAGCCGACAGTGATGCACCCGTTAGTTTAATTTGTTGATCACCATCTCCCGGTCGGGGGATCGAACCGCCATTCTGCAACTCCGCATAGCATCAGCAACCAGGCATCTTTCCACTGGACCACCGCACCAAGATTGGTAGTCAAGGATTGGCCGACCAGCTTTCACATGTCTGATATACTGACACACTGACGATTCATATGGGACTATCTGTGGATGCATCTGTCACAATCAATCCTAGGCTTTTACGCCTCTTGTACTCTGACTCCAGCACGGCTCTGGCAGTATATGTATTTTTATTTTATTGACGCACTGGCAACGTGCGGATTCAATTTCCATGTGCTAACTTAGCCGACAGTGATGCACCCGTTAGTTTAATTTGTTGATCAACATCTCCCGGTCGGGGGATCGAACCGCCATTCTGCAACTCCGCATAGCATCAGCAACCAGGCATCTTTCCACTGGACCACCGCACCGAGACTGGTAGTCAAGGATTGGCCGACCAGCTTTCACATGTCTGATATACTGACACACTGACGATTCATATGGGACTATCTGTGGATGCATCTGTCACAATCAATCCTAGGCTTTTACGCCTATTGTACTCTGACTCCAGCACGGCTCTGGCAGTATATGTATTTTTATTTTATTGACGCACTGGCAACGTGCGGCTTCAATTTCCATGTGCTAACTTAGCCGACAGTGATGCACCCGTTAGTTTAATTAGTTGATTCCCATCTCCCGGTCGGGGGATCGAACCGCCATTCTGCAACTCCGCATAGCATCAGCAACCAGGCATCTTTCCACTGGACCACCGCACCGAGACTGGTAGTCAAGGATTGGCCGACCAGCTTTCACATGTCTGATATACTGACACACTGACGATTCATATGGGACTATCTGTGGATGCATCTGTCACAATCAATCCTAGGCTTTAACGCCTATTGTACTCTGACTCCAGCACGGCTCTGGCAGTATATGTATTTTTATTTTATTGACGCACTGGCAATGTGCGGCTTCAATTTCCATGTGCTAACTTAGCCGACAGTGATGCACCCGTTAGTTTAATTTGTTGATCACCATCTCCCGGTCGGGGGATCGAACCGCCATTCTGCAACTCCGCATAGCATCAGCAACCAGGCATCTTTCCACTGGACCACCGCACCGAGACTGGTAGTCAAGGATTGGCCGACCAGCTTTCACATGTCTGATATACTGACACACTGACGATTCATATGGGACTATCTGTGGATGCATCTGTCACAATCAATCCTAGGCTTTTACGCCTATTGTACTCTGACTCCAGCACGGCTCTGGCAGTATATGTATTTTTATTTTATTGACGCACTGGCAACGTGCGGCTTCAATTTCCATGTGCTAACTTAGCCGACAGTGATGCACCCGTTAGTTTAATTTGTTGATCACAATCTCCTGGTCGGGGGATCGAACCGCCATTCTGCAACTCCGCATAGCATCAGCAACCAGGCATCTTTCCACTGGACCACCGCACCAAGACTGGTAGTCAAGGATTGGCCGACCAGCTTTCACATGTCTGATATACTGACACACTGACGATTCATATGGGACTATCTGTGGATGCATCTGTCACAATCAATCCTTGGCTTTTACGCCTATTGTACTCTGACTCCAGCACGGCTCTGGCAGTATATGTATTTTTATTTTATTGACGCACTGGCAACGTGCGGCTTCAATTTCCATGTGCTAACTTAGCCGACAGTGATGCACCCGTTAGTTTAATTTGTTGATCACCATCTCCCGGTCGGGCGATCGAACCGCCATTCTGCAACTCCGCATAGCATCAGCAACCAGGCATCTTTCCACTGGACCACCGCACCAAGACTGGTAGTCAAGGATTGGCCGACCAGCTTTCACATGTCTGATATACTGACACACTGACGATTCATATGGGACTATCTGTGGATGCATCTGTCACAATCAATCCTAGGCTTTTACGCCTATTGTACTCTGACTCCAGCACGGCTCTGGCAGTATATGTATTTTTATTTTATTGACGCACTGGCAACGTGCGGCTTCAATTTCCATGTGCTAACTTAGCCGACAGTGATGCACCCGTTAGTTTAATTTGTTGATCACAATCTCCTGGTCGGGGGATCGAACCACCATTCTGCAACTCCGCATAGCATCAGCAACCAGGCATCTTTCCACTGGACCACCGCACCAAGACTGGTAGTCAAGGATTGGCCGACCAGCTTTCACATGTCTGATATACTGACACACTGACGATTCAAAAGGGACTATCTGTGGATGCATCTGTCACAATCAATCCTTGGCTTTTACGCCTATTGTACTCTGACTCCATCACGGCTCTGGCAGTATATGTATTTTTATTTTATTGACGCACTGGCAACGTGCGGCTTCAATTTCCATGTGCTAACTTAGCCGACAGTGATGCACCCGTTAGTTTAATTTGTTGATCACCATCTCCTGGTCGGGCGATCGAACCGCCATTCGGCAACTCCGCATAGCATCAGCAACCAGGCATCTTTCCACTGGACCACCGCACCAAGACTGGTAGTCAAGGATTGGCCGACCAGCTTTCACATGTCTGATATACTGACACACTGACGATTCATATGGGACTATCTGTGGATGCATCTGTCACAATCAATCCTAGGCTTTTACGCCTATTGTACTCTGACTCCAGCACGGCTCTGGCAGTATATGTATTTTTATTTTATTGACGCACTGGCAACGTGCGGCTTCAATTTCCATGTGCTAACTTAGCTGACAGTGATGCACCCGTTAGTTTAATTTGTTGATCACCATCTCCCGGTCGGGCGATCGAACCGCCATTCTGCAACTCCGCATAGCATCAGCAACCAGGCATCTTTCCACTGGACCACCGCACCAAGACTGGTAGTCAAGGATTGGCCGACCAGCTTTCACATGTCTGATATACTGACACACTGACGATTCATATGGGACTATCTGTGGATGCATCTGTCACAATCAATCCTAGGCTTTTACGCCTATTGTACTCTGATTCCAGCACGGCTCTGGGAGTATATGTATTTTTATTTTATTGACGCACTGGCAACGTGCGGCCTCAATTTCCATGTGCTAACTTAGCCGACAGTGATGCACCCGTTAGTTTAATTTGTTGATCACCATCTCCCGGTCGGGGGATCGAACCGCCATTCTGCAACTCCGCATTGCATCAGCAACCAGGCATCTTTCCACTGGACCACCGCACCAAGACTGGTAGTCAAGGATTGGCTGACCAGCTTTCACATGTCTGATATACTGACACACTGACGATTCATATGGGACTATCTGTGGATGCATCTGTCACAATCAATCCTAGGCTTTTACGCCTATTGTACTCTGACTCCAGCACGGCTCTGGCAGTATATGTATTTTTATTTTATTGACGCACTGGCAACGTGCGGCTTCAATTTCCATGTGCTAACTTAGCCGACAGTGATGCACCCGTTAGTTTAATTAGTTGATTACCATCTCCCGGTCGGGGGATCGAACCGCCATTCTGCAACTCCGCATAGCATCAGCAACCAGGCATCTTTCCACTGGACCACCGCACCGAGACTGGTAGTCAAGGATTGGCCGACCAGCTTTCACATGTCTGATATACTGACACACTGACGATTCATATGGGACTATCTGTGGATGCATCTGTCACAATCAATCCTAGGCTTTTACGCCTATTGTACTCTGACTCCAGCACGGCTCTGGCAGTATATGTATTTTTATTTTATTGACGCACTGGCAACGTGCGGATTCAATTTCCATGTGCTAACTTAGCCGACAGTGATGCACCCGTTAGTTTAATTTGTTGATCACCATCTCCCGGTCGGGGGATCGAACCGCCATTCTGCAACTCCGCATAGCATCAGCAACCAGGCATCTTTCCACTGGACCACCGCACCAAGACTGGTAGTCAAGGATTGGCCGACCAGCTTTCACATGTCTGATATACTGACACACTGACGATTCATATGGGACTATCTGTGGATGCATCTGTCACAATCAATCCTAGGCTTTTACGCCTATTGTACTCTGACTCCAGCACGGCTCTGGCAGTATATGTATTTTTATTTTATTGACGCACTGGCAACGTGCGGCTTCAATTTCCATGTGCTAACTTAGCCGACAGTGATGCACCCGTTAGTTTAATTTGTTGATCACAATCTCCTGGTCGGGGGATCGAACCGCCATTCTGCAACTCCGCATAGCATCAGCAACCAGGCATCTTTCCACTGGACCACCGCACCAAGACTGGTAGTCAAGGATTGGCCGACCAGCTTTCACATGTCTGATATACTGACACACTGACGATTCATATGGGACTATCTGTGGATGCATCTGTCACAATCAATCCTAGGCTTTTACGCCTATTGTACTCTGACTCCAGCACGGCTCTGGCAGTATATGTATTTTTATTTTATTGACGCACTGGCAACGTGCGGCTTAAATTTCCATGTGCTAACTTAGCTGACAGTGATGCACCCGTTAGTTTAATTTGTTGATCACCATCTCCCGGTCGGGCGATCGAACCGCCATTCTGCAACTCCGCATAGCATCAGCAACCAGGCATCTTTCCACTGGACCACCGCACCAAGACTGGTAGTCAAGGATTGGCCGACCAGCTTTCACATGTCTGATATACTGACACACTGACGATTCATATGGGACTATCTGTGGATGCATCTGTCACAATCAATCCTAGGCTTTTACGCCTATTGTACTCTGATTCCAGCACGGCTCTGGGAGTATATGTATTTTTATTTTATTGACGCACTGGCAACGTGCGGCCTCAATTTCCATGTGCTAACTTAGCCGACAGTGATGCACCCGTTAGTTTAATTTGTTGATCACCATCTCCCGGTCGGGGGATCGAACCGCCATTCTGCAACTCCGCATTGCATCAGCAACCAGGCATCTTTCCACTGGACCACCGCACCAAGACTGGTAGTCAAGGATTGGCCGACCAGCTTTCACATGTCTGATATACTGACACACTGACGATTCATATGGGACTATCTGTGGATGCATCTGTCACAATCAATCCTAGGCTTTTACGCCTATTGTACTCTGACTCCAGCACGGCTCTGGCAGTATATGTATTTTTATTTTATTGACGCACTGGCAACGTGCGGCTTCAATTTCCATGTGCTAACTTAGCCGACAGTGATGGACCCGTTAGTTTAATTTGTTGATCACCATCTCCCGGTCGGGGGATCGAACCGCCATTCTGCAACTCTGCATAGCATCAGCAACCAGGCATCTTTCCACTGGACCAGCGCACCAAGATTGGTAGTCAAGGATTGGCCGACCAGCTTTCACATGTCTGATATACTGACACACTGACGATTCATATGGGACTATCTGTGGATGCATCTGTCACAATCAATCCTAGGCTTTTACGCCTATTGTACTCTGACTCCAGCACGGCTCTGGCAGTATATGTATTTTTATTTTATTGACGCACTGGCAACGTGCGGCTTCAATTTCCATGTGCTAACTTAGCCGACAGTGATGCACCCGTTAGTTTAATTTGTTGATCAACATCTCCCGGTCGGTGGATCGAACCGCCATTCTGCAACTCCACATAGCATCAGCAACCAGGCATCTTTCCACTGGACCACCGCACCAAGATTGGTAGTCAAGGATTGGCCGACCAGCTTTCACATGTCTGATATACTGACACACTGACGATTCATATGGGACTATCTGTGGATGCATCTGTCACAATCAATCCTAGGCTTTTACGCCTATTGTACTCTGACTCCAGCACGGCTCTGGCAGTATATGTATTTTTATTTTATTGACGCACTGGCAACGTGCGGCTTCAATTTCCATGTGCTAACTTAGCCGACATTGATGCACCCGTTAGTTTAATTTGTTGATCAACATCTCCCGGTCGGGGGATCGAACCGCCATTCTGCAACTCCGCATAGCATCAGCAACCAGGCATCTTTCCACTGGACCAGCGCACCAAGACTGGTAGTCAAGGATTGGCCGACCAGCTTTCACATGTCTGATATACTGACACACTGACGATTCATATGGGACTATCTGTGGATGCATCTGTCACAATCAATCCTAGGCTTTTACGCCTATTGTACTCTGACTCCAGCACGTCTCTGGCAGTATATGTATTTTTATTTTATTGACGCACTGGCAACGTGCGGCTTCAATTTCCATGTGCTAACTTAGCCGACAGTGATGCACCCGTTAGTTTAATTTGTTGATCACCATCTCCTGGTCGGGGGATCGAACCGCCATTCTGCAACTCCGCATAGCATCAGCAACCAGGCATCTTTCCACTGGACCACCGCACCAAGACTGGTAGTCAAGGATTGGCCGACCACCTTTCACATGTCTGATATACTGACACACTGACGATTTATATGAGACTATCTGTGGATGCATCTGTCACAATCAATCCTAGGCTTTTACGCCTATTGTATTCTGACTCCAGCACGACTCTGGCAGTATATGTGTTTTTATTTTATTGACGCACTGGCAACGTGCGGCTTCAATTTCCATGTGCTAACTTAGCCGACAGTGATGCACCCGTTAGTTTAATTTGTTGATCAACATCTCCCGGTCGGGGGATCGAACCGCCATTCTGCAACTCCGCATAGCATCAGCAACCAGGCATCTTTCCACTGGACCACCGCACCAAGACTGGTAGTCAAGGATTGGCCGACCAGCTTTCACATGTCTGATATACTGACACACTGACGATTCATATGGGACTATCTGTGGATGCATCTGTCACAATCAATCCTAGGCTTTTACGCCTATTGTACTCTGACTCCAGCACGGCTCTGGCAGTATATGTATTTTTATTTTATTGACGCACTGGCAACGTGCGGCTTCAATTTCCATGTGCTAACTTAGCCGACAGTGATGCACCCGTTAGTTTAATTTGTTGATCACCATCTCCCGGTCGGGGGATCGAACCGCCATTCTGCAACTCCGCATAGCATCAGCAACCAGGCATCTTTCCACTGGACCACCGCACCGAGACTGGTAGTCAAGGATTGGCCGACCAGCTTTCACATGTCTGATATACTGACACACTGACGATTCATATGGGACTATCTGTGGATGCATCTGTCACAATGAATCCTAGGCTTTTACGCCTATTGTACTCTGACTCCAGCACGGCTCTGGCAGTATATGTATTTTTATTTTATTGACGCACTGGCAATGTGCGGCTTCAATTTCCATGTGCTAACTTAGCCGACAGTGATGCACCCGTTAGTTTAATTTGTTGATCACCATCTCCCGGTCGGGCGATCGAACCGCCATTCTGCAACTCCGCATAGCATCAGCAACCAGGCATCTTTCCACTGGACCACCGCACCAAGACTGGTAGTCAAGGATTGGCCGACCAGCTTTCACATGTCTGATATACTGACACACTGACGATTCATATGGGACTATCTGTGGATGCATCTGTCACAATCAATCCTAGGCTTTTACGCCTATTGTACTCTGATTCCAGCACGGCTCTGGGAGTATATGTATTTTTATTTTATTGACGCACTGGCAACGTGCGGCCTCAATATCCATGTGCTAACTTAGCCGACAGTGATGCACCCGTTAGTTTAATTTGTTGATCACCATCTCCCGGTCGGGGGATCGAACCGCCATTCTGCAACTCCGCATTGCATCAGCAACCAGGCATCTTTCCACTGGACCACCGCACCAAGACTGGTAGTCAAGGATTGGCCGACCAGCTTTCACATGTCTGATATACTGACACACTGACGATTCATATGGGACTATCTGTGGATGCATCTGTCACAATCAATCCTAGGCTTTTACGCCTATTGTACTCTGACTCCAGCACGGCTCTGGCAGTATATGTATTTTTATTTTATTGACGCACTGGCAACGTGCGGCTTCAATTTCCATGTGCTAACTTAGCCGACAGTGATGCACCCGTTAGTTTAATTAGTTGATTACCATCTCCCGGTCGGGGGATCGAACCGCCATTCTGCAACTCCGCATAGCATCAGCAACCAGGCATCTTTCCACTGGACCAGCGCACCAAGATTGGTAGTCAAGGATTGGCCGACCAGCTTTCACATGTCTGATATACTGACACACTGACGATTCATATGGGACTATCTGTGGATGCATCTGTCACAATCAATCCTAGGCTTTTACGCCTATTGTACTCTGACTCCAGCACGGCTCTGGCAGTATATGTATTTTTATTTTATTGACGCACTGGCAACGTGCGGATTCAATTTCCATGTGCTAACTTAGCCGACAGTGATGCACCCGTTAGTTTAATTTGTTGATCAACATCTCCCGGTCGGGGGATCGAACCGCCATTCTGCAACTCCGCATAGCATCAGCAACCAGGCATCTTTCCACTGGACCACCGCACCGAGACTGGTAGTCAAGGATTGGCCGACCAGCTTTCACATGTCTGATATACTGACACACTGACGATTCATATGGGACTATCTGTGGATGCATCTGTCACAATCAATCCTAGGCTTTTACGCCTATTGTACTCTGACTCCAGCACGGCTCTGGCAGTATATGTATTTTTATTTTATTGACGCACTGGCAACGTGCGGCTTCAATTTCCATGTGCTAACTTAGCCGACAGTGAAGCACCCGTTAGTTTAATTAGTTGATTCCCATCTCCCGGTCGGGGGATCGAACCGCCATTCTGCAACTCCGCATAGCATCAGCAACCAGGCATCTTTCCACTGGACCACCGCACCGAGACTGGTAGTCAAGGATTGGCCGACCAGCTTTCACATGTCTGATATACTGACACACTGACGATTCATATGGGACTATCTGTGGATGCATCTGTCACAATCAATCCTAGGCTTTTACGCCTATTGTACTCTGACTCCAGCACGGCTCTGGGAGTATATGTATTTTTATTTTATTGACGCACTGGCAACGTGCGGCTTCAATTTCCATGTGCTAACTTAGCCGACAGTGATGCACCCGTTAGTTTAATTTGTTGATCACCATCTCCCGGTCGGGGGATCGAACCGCCATTCTGCAACTCCGCATAGCATCAGCAACCAGGCATCTTTCCACTGGACCACCGCACCAAGACTGGTAGTCAAGGATTGGCCGACCAGCTTTCACATGTCTGATATACTGACACACTGACGATTCATATGGGACTATCTGTGGATGCATCTGTCACAATCAATCCTAGGCTTTTACGCCTATTGTACTCTGACTCCAGCACGGCTCTGGCAGTATATGTATTTTTATTTTATTGACGCACTGGCAACGTGCGGCTTCAATTTCCATGTGCTAACTTAGCCGACAGTGATGCACCCGTTAGTTTAATTTGTTGATCACAATCTCCCGGTCGGGGGATCGAACCGCCATTCTGCAACTCCGCATAGCATCAGCAACCAGGCATCTTTCCACTGGACCACCGCACCAAGACTGGTAGTCAAGGATTGGCCGACCAGCTTTCACATGTCTGATATACTGACACACTGACGATTCATATGGGACTATCTGTGGATGCATCTGTCACAATCAATCCTAGGCTTTTACGCCTATTGTACTCTGACTCCATCACGGCTCTGGCAGTATATGTATTTTTATTTTATTGACGCACTGGCAACGTGCGGCTTCAATTTCCATGTGCTAACTTAGCCGACAGTGATGCACCCGTTAGTTTAATTTGTTGATCACCATCTCCCGGTCGGGCGATCGAACCGCCATTCTGCAACTCCGCATAGCATCAGCAACCAGGCATCTTTCCACTGGACCACCGCACCAAGACTGGTAGTCAAGGATTGGCCGACCAGCTTTCACATGTCTGATATACTGACACACTGACGATTCATATGGGACTATCTGTGGATGCATCTGTCACAATCAATCCTAGGCTTTTACGCCTATTGTACTCTGACTCCAGCACGGCTCTGGCAGTATATGTATTTTTATTTTATTGACGCACTGGCAACGTGCGGCTTCAATTTCCATGTGCTAACTTAGCCGACAGTGATGCACCCGTTAGTTTAATTTGTTGATCACCATCTCCCGGTCGGGGGATCGAACCGCCATTCTGCAACTCCGCATAGCATCAGCAACCAGGCATCTTTCCACTGGACCACCGCACCAAGACTGGTAGTCAAGGATTGGCCGACCAGCTTTCACATGTCTGATATACTGACACACTGACGATTCATATGGGACTATCTGTGGATGCATCTGTCACAATCAATCCTAGGCTTTTACGCCTATTGTACTCTGACTCCAGCACGGCTCTGGCAGTATATGTATTTTTATTTTATTGACGCACTGGCAACGTGCGGCTTCAATTTCCATGTGCTAACTTAGCCGACAGTGATGGACCCGTTAGTTTAATTTGTTGATCACCATCTCCCGGTCGGGGGATCGAACCGCCATTCTGCAACTCTGCATAGCATCAGCAACCAGGCATCTTTCCACTGGACCACCGCACCAAGACTGGTAGTCAAGGATTGGCCGACCAGCTTTCACATGTCTGATATACTGACACACTGACGATTCATATGGGACTATCTGTGGATGCATCTGTCACAATCAATCCTAGGCTTTTACGCCTATTGTACTCTGACTCCAGCACGGCTCTGGCAGTATATGTATTTTTATTTTATTGACGCACTGGCAACGTGCGGCTTCAATTTCCATGTGCTAACTTAGCCGACAGTGATGCACCCGTTAGTTTAATTTGTTGATCACCATCTCCCGGTCGGGGTATCGAACCGCCATTCTGCAACTCCGCATAGCATCAGCAACCAGGCATCTTTCCACTGGACCACCGCACCAAGATTGGTAGTCAAGGATTGGCCGACCAGCTTTCACATGTCTGATATACTGACACACTGACGATTCATATGGGACTATCTGTGGATGCATCTGTCACAATCAATCCTAGGCTTTTACGCCTATTGTACTCTGACTCCAGCACGGCTCTGGCAGTATATGTATTTTTATTTTATTGACGCACTGGCAACGTGCGGCTTCAATTTCCATGTGCTAACTTAGCCGACATTGATGCACCCGTTAGTTTAATTTGTTGATCAACATCTCCCGGTCGGGGGATCGAACCGCCATTCTGCAACTCCGCATAGCATCAGCAACCAGGCATCTTTCCACTGGACCAGCGCACCAAGACTGGTAGTCAAGGATTGGCCGACCACCTTTCACATGTCTGATATACTGACACACTGACGATTCATATGGGACTATCTGTGGATGCATCTGTCACAATCAATCCTAGGCTTTTACGCCTATTGTACTCTGACTCCAGCACGTCTCTGGCAGTATATGTATTTTTATTTTATTGACGCACTGGCAACGTGCGGCTTCAATTTCCATGTGCTAACTTAGCCGACAGTGATGCACCCGTTAGTTTAATTTGTTGATCACCATCTCCTGGTCGGGGGATCTAACCGCCATTCTGCAACTCCGCATAGCATCAGCAACCAGGCATCTTTCCACTGGACCACCGCACCAAGACTGGTAGTCAAGGATTGGCCGACCAGCTTTCACATGTCTGATATACTGACACACTGACGATTCATATGGGACTATCTGTGGATGCATCTGTCACAATCAATCCTAGGCTTTTACGCCTATTGTACTCTGACTCCAGCACGGCTCTGGCAGTATATGTATTTTTATTTTATTGACGCACTGTCAACGTGCGGCTTCAATTTCCATGTGCTAACTTAGCCGACAGTGATGCACCCGTTAGTTTAATTTGTTGATCACCATCTCCCGGTCGGGCGATCGAACCGCCATTCTGCAACTCCGCATAGCATCAGCAACCAGGCATCTTTCCACTGGACCACCGCACCAAGACTGGTAGTC
>JAVVLW010001388.1:0-25000 GCA_034401795.1 Chaetoderma sp. LZ-2023a | reverse complement strand
AGGAAAATGACGATATTAGACTGATAGCATTAGTGACTCTAAATAGATTCAAAGATCACACTAAATGCCTACGAGAGGACGCGCTTCCAAGAGCGATGTGGAACAGTTTAAAGATGCGTGGTTTGATTCCCAGAGACACACCTCGGCCGATTAGGCTTCTGCATGCAGATGTCAGTGAAATGGAGCTTATTCGAGTTGTGAATGATGTACGGGAAGTGTTTCAGGCGAACAAAACTTCCCTAAAACGGTCTATGAAAGCAATAATGCGTGAACATTTTCTGACTCTCACACGCGATGATATGAACACGTTTTATCAGGCGTTCAAATTAGATTTTGAAATATTCAATTACCCTAAATGGCCATTACTACTTCAAAATGATTAAAAATTATTATAGTACTACTACTTTTTCTACTGCTACTACTGCTCAGGTGGTGACGACGACGACAACTACAACGACTACTACGACTACGAATTCTACTACTACTACTACTACTACTACTACTACTACTACTACTGCTGCTGCTGCAACTGCTGCTGCTGCGCCTGTTGTTGTTGTTGTTGTTGCTGCTACTGCCACTGATACTACTACTACTTTATACTACTACTATTACTACTACTACTACTACTACTACTACTACTACTACTACTACTACTACTACTACTACTACTACTACTACTACTACTACTACTACACTACTACTGCTGCTGCTGCTGCTACCATTAGATTCTGGCCCTAGAGATATGCTATTTTGAAGCATCATTAATCCCACTACCTGACTCCACTAGGCAATCTACATGACCCAAACGAATATCCGCCCTTGCCACAGAGGGAAAGGGTTAATGGTAGCAAATCCGGTCTACGGACTGGCGCGTCTCAGAAATCACCTCAGAGCAGTCAACCATCGGGTCTCAAGACCCCATCCCAAACAGGGAAACTGCCACAGCCCAGCTTCTCTCCAACTCCAGGTCCAAGTAATGCACGGAGGTGCGTCCTATTAAATTTGCAAATAGACCCAAACAACCCACCATGTTGGAGAGAAACATTTTTTTGGAAATTTCGTCATGAAATCGAAAACAAAATTGACTGGCGACTACCTGTTCTCACGAACAAAGTACTCATCTTTGGAGCTTCGAACCTGAGTCGCATTAATGTTGAGCCCCACCCTGAAACGCAAGTTGCCTGCTACCCAGGAGCTAAATTGTGTCATGCTAGAGAAATACTTCAAAAGTACACTGGATCATTTAAACCAGACAAAATAGTGATTAACATTGGTATTAATGATATGAATGAACCCATCTCTAGTTCAAAACATAGATTAATGCTGCTTTTCAGTGCTATTAAGTCCAAATTCCCAAAGACTGCGATTTACTTCGCAAAACCTAACTATTCAAGTCGGTTGACAGCTCAGCAGAGGTTGGCGATTCAGTCCCTCAATTCGACGGCTGAATCATCAAAATATGTGACTGTCATTCCTGCACTCAGACTCTCCAAATTTAATGTTGTTAAGGATAACATTCATTGGACTGAAAAGACAGCTAACTCTATGTATTCTGCCTGGCTTAAATTCCTAGATTTAAACTAGACAGGGGCCAAGGTAACATCCGCCCGGAAACAGGACTGGGCAGTAATATTGTCAATCTAACTGGCTCCCCATTAGGTGAAGCAGAGCAGTCACTGCTCAATTTTGGTCTTACATTTGTCCCAACACCAAAACCTAAAACAGGTGTGGATGCTCTTTTAGATAATGGCTGTATGGAAACATCTGAATTTAGTCACCGTATTAAGTTAGCAGACTTCTTTCGTAACTCTAATAGTAGCATTCTACCATTCATTGAAAAAACTGGCTGGCCACCAAGCGTAAAACTCCTGGACCCAGCGATTGGTGAATGCATAGAACTCTTTTCAGAGCCTGTTAAAAATTCTGCATTCCCTAATGATTAACCAAATTTACCCCATGAGGAACGCCAGGCCTTAATTGAATTGTCTAAAAGCAGCGAAATTGTCATCAAACCTGCAGATAAAGGGTCTGCGACTGTAATAATGCTTAACAATAACTATAAACGTGAAGCACAACGACAACTTAGTAACCAGAAACTAAGCAAACCACTTTGGCAAAATAATTGCAGCAAATTTAATGAGATTCTTAAAAAATTGCTCGATAGCAAGAAGATCACCGAAAAGCAAGATAAGTATCTCTTTGTTAAGCTTGAGTCAAAACCACGGACTTTCTATCTCTTGCCAAAAATTCATAAACCCATAGATTCGTGGTTGGACCCAATGTCACCGCCCGGGCGACCTATAATCTCTGATTGTGGCTCAGAATCCTACAGAATCAGTGAATACATCGATTACCATCTACTGCCAATATCAAATAGACACCCCAGCTTCTTGAAAAACACAGAAGACTTCTTATCCCAGGTCTCTGAGACCTGGATACCTCCAAATTCATTCCTGGTCACGCTTGACATCGATGCTATGTATACAAACATTGACATCGAGAAGGGTATAAATTCTATCCGTAAAGCATTCGTGAACTACCCAGACACCAACAGGCCAGATAGAGAAGTAATAGCTCTATTAGAGCTGAGTCTGAAAGGCAATGATTTTGAATTCGGTGGCGAAATTTACCAACAAATTTGCGGCTGCGCGATGGGCATGCGCTTTAGCCCATGTTTTGCCAATATTTACGTAGCAGAGTGGGAGGAGGAAGCGTTAGAAAAGTGTCCAAAACATCCCCTCATTTATCGCAGGTACCTTGATGACATTTTCATGATTTGGCAACACACAAAGGCAGAGTTTGATGAATTTTTAGAAATTCTGAACAATCACGATCCGAATATCAAATTAAAAGCAACCATTGACGAGATGTCCGTAGATTTCCTGGATGTAACTGTATATAAAGGTCTAAAGTATGAAACAACTGGCTCCTTAGACTACAAAGTGTATTTCAAACCAACCGATTCGCATCAGCTATTGCACAAAAACTCTTTCCATCCACCGCATACTTTTAAAGGAATAGTAAAATCACAAATAATCCGTTTTCACAGGAATTCGAGTGATAGAAAAAACTTTGAAGAAGCGTGCTCTACCCTATTCAAAGCCCTCAAACCACGAGGTTACTCCTCACGATTCTTGCGCAAAATCAAATCTGAAACATCAGACGGCTTGGAAACCATTCCAGATAATGCCTCAAATCGTCAGCCTACCAAAATTTCTCACAATCGTCCTATTATAGGTGTAGGTGAATCTCGCAAATGCGGAAAGAAAAGGTGCAAGTTAGATGAATTTCTCCCAAACCAGAATACTTTCACGAGCTTTCAGAACAAAAGCAAGTTCCAACTTCAGTCTAATCTAGATTGTGACTCTGAAAATGTTATTTATCTAATTTCATGCAAATTGTGCCAAAAACAGTATGTCGGCGAAACCAAATGTCCATTAAGATGGCGGGCAACTCAACACCTCTCAGATATTAGGCTAGAGGAAGACACACATGTTTCCGAACATTTTAATCTTCCTGACCATTTAGTCCTTCGTGACTTTGAAATTATGCCGATTGAACAGCCACCCTTTCAGATACGGCAGAAGAAACTGATAAACAAAGAAAACTTCGAGAATCGTTTTGGATTAAAGAACTCGAAACACAGTGGCCAAGGGGAATAAACTCGGACCCAGGCTTATCTGATCAACGTGACAAAATTCCATTCATTCTGACCTATAATCGGAAAAATGTTGAAATTTCCAAAATCTTGAAAGATGAGTATCAAAACCTACAGGAGAAACTGAAACAACCCTTTAACAAGCGTCCAGTAATTGCGTTTAAGAACAATCCGAATCTACGTGACATCTTGCTAAAAGCAAAACTCAAATAGCTATCCATAATATCCATCTCAATCATTCAACGTTAACCCTTGCATGATGGTCAGCCAAAAACGGTCAATTTAGTGATCTTGGGCAATGTCCATTTGCCGGCGGGGATTGGAGAATTTTTGAAAATTTACCACTGTAATGACTGGCTCGGGAACCGAGACAGTCGTTCCAGTGGTATATTCTCGGGAATGACCTTGTCTGTGCCTGCAAATGTACATTAAATAAGTAAGCGCATATTTGGATTTTACTGAACAAATTTAACCAGTAAAGGGTTAACATTAATGCCATATGGCTTTCCTCAAACAAAATGACAAATCTCAGGCAGTAAGATAAACCAAAATATCTTAAATCTTTGAATTTTTTCAATTATTGAAGATTCTGAGCCAGTGCGTTGACAATATTGAGTACTACTACTACTACTACTACTACTACTACTACTACTACTACTACTACTACTACTACTACTACTACTACTACGACTACGACTACTACTACTACTACTACTACTACTACTACTACTACTACTACTACTACTACTACTACTACTACTAGACTCAGACTAGACTGTATTTTAATATTGTATATTATAGGTATGTATATTTTTTATTTCTACTCTGACTGCCGCCATAATGTATTAATTCAAAAAAAGTTTCCCTCATATGCCATCGCAAGGATGGCCTGAGTGTAAAAAAGAAAACTGAAACTGAAACCTCTGAACAGTCTACACCTGTTACAATTCAATTCAATTGTAATACTATGCGCATCTGTAAATACGTAGGTTTATCATTTATACATTAATTTATATATTTCGTGTACTTCAAAGAAGTTATCCAAATAACCTTGAATTAAATCGGTGTAGCCTCGAGCGGTACGAACTACCCACGTGGCTAATGACCATACTTAAAACTCTGTAAGAAAATTCAATACCGCTTGCTTTGTATCCGGCAAAAGGAATACATTTAGAGTACAGTCCAGCACAAAAATAACCTAACACGTTTACAAAACAAAATAAAATTTACTGTTGAATATTTTGAACGTAACTGGATTGAAAGACACTGCGGCCTAAGGAAGCAATTTTCTTCAAATCAAATTACGCCCAAAATACAGAAGAGAACAGGTCTCGCTAAAATGTTTTCTGTTCACGTTTATAGACACTTTATTTTACCCCTGAATTGCACAGTATATAGGCAATGTTATGGAAAAAGTAATGAATTAACCGATGACACAGAAGGTTAATGACCCATCCAGAATTCAATTCAATTCATGGCAATGGTCGGGTGGGGTGTGGGGGCCGTAAGCGAATAGAGAAACTAGCCCAGCTGTTGCCAATATTGTCTTGGGCGAATGGTAAGCTCGTCTACTCGAGTCATTGCGATTTAAAAAACTTGAATGTACAGATCGTAATAGTGACCCTGGAGTTTTACTTCAATCTTGTCGAAACTGTGTTAGCTATAACGCCAATTTTTAAGATCGGTAATACGTGGGCCTAGCGATTTCCAGAAAACTATACGTGTAAGCTGATAATTTTGAAAGTAAATTGACTGGGCTGCTTATGGCTGCAAGACCGGCCAGTCAATTTAGTATCAAATTATTTTACACAATGTTTATTAAATAGTAAAGACGTACAATTCGTGCAGCTTTACGATCTATTAAGCGATTATAACGGAATATTCAATTACCCTAAGAGCGCTAATGGATCTTTCCATTTTTAGCCATGCCCCTCCCAGTTCTAGCTAAGCTACACCCACACCTCGATCGTGTTGCGCTTGTGGGCCGAGAGAAGACCAGCCACGGAATTTTTAACCGTGAAATCACTTTCTAGATTACCTAACCAGTAATTGAAGTCCAGGAGACCCTCTCCATAACAGAATCGATATATATATATATATATATATATATATATATATACAATTCTGAGTGCTAAAAAGTATAAATATAAGCGGACTATGTTACAGTTTAAAATAATCTTAACGAAACCTTATCACAAATTTACGAGCTGTTATTTGTTAAGCATTATGCATCACGTTATACGTTTCGTCATAGTGCGCGCGTGCGTTCGTACGCACGGGCGGGCATACGTACGGTTATGCATGCGTGGGTACGGGGATGTGTGCGTATGTGCTCAGGGACAGGTGAGCGTACGCATGGTCTTGTGGGAGTTCGGGCGCGCGTATGCGCGCGCGGGAAAGCAAAGCGTTTAATGTTTGGAATAGACCTGAACCTGTCCATTTTAGCTATGCCCCGCCTATCTCTAGCTAAGCTCCACCCACACCTCGATCGCGTTGGGATAGATTGATCTCTGAACTCCTTGGCTAGCGATTTCCAGAAAATCATCTGGTTAAGCTGTTGATTATTTTGAACGTAAGTTGACTGGGCGATGTTACTGTTTATGGCGGCAACAACGCCCAGTCAATTTACTTTCAAAGTATTTTGCATAATGTTTATTAAATAGTAAAGACATCCAATTCGTACAACTTGACGGTCTATTACGCGATCATAAGAGAATAATTGATTACATGCTGCGTGCTAATAGACCTTTCCATTTTAACTATGCCCCACCCATCTCTAACTAAGCTCCACCCACACCTCGATCGTCTTGGGATCGATCGATCTCTGAAGGCCCTTACTAGCAATTTCCAGAAAAACTAAAAGCGTAAGCTGTTGAATATTTTGAAACTAATTTTCCTGGGTTATGCTATTGTTTGTGGCGGCAACAACGTCCAGTCAATTTAGTTTCAAAGTATTCTACATAGTGTTTATTAAATTGCAAAAACATACAATTCGTACAACTTGACGGCGTATTGACTGGGCGATGTTACTGCTTATGACGGCAACAACGCCCAGTCAATTTACTTTCAAAGTATTTTGCATAATGTTTATTAAATATTAAAGACATTCAATGCATATAACTTGACGGTCTATTAAGCAATTATAATGGCATAACCGATTCCCCGAAACTCGCTAATAGATGTTCCATTTCTAGCTAAGCTCCACACACACCTCGATCGTGTTGGGATCGATCGATCACTGAACATCCTGACTAGCAATTTCCAGAAAGCTATACGTGTAAGCTATTGAATAGTTTGAAACTAATTTGACTGGTTGATGTTGGTTTAAACAGATTTTATTTTTGTTCTAATTGAAGCACGCTAAGATATGTGGGTTATAAGGCAGTCTTTCGAACACATAAACGTATAATACGTTGCAAACTGAAATAAGCATCGTGTATAACCCGCCCAAACACTGAGTCAACTTAGACTGGAATTTTTTTCCAGATATTGGGTGGCCGTTCGAGGCACGTTGAAAATGTTTTAGATTTGTTGTTATTAATCTAACACGATTGAAAATTGATTCGCTGGACTTTGTACGACTCTGACGATCATTACACGGGGTCGGAGCTATATTAAAGCTCGACTATTTGATTTTAATCTGTCAGAGTAATAACTAACCGATTCTCCTTACGCGATCATCAACCCTTGTACATTGTCACGGCTAAAAAAGTGCAGAGGTTCAGAAGTTTAATAAAGATCATTCCATTAGACTAACGGAGTCGTCTTCCACAGTTGTAGTTACTTTATAGCTTGACCATTCAAAATTAATCTCACATGATTGAATGAGTTCCCAGAGTTAGAAAAAGACGTGTCCATACATGCAACCCATCAATCATTCTTAATTATCCTGTCATTATCCCTTGTCAATCAGCATTGCCCTAATTACTCTTAAGCTCGCCTCATTGGATGCCAGGAGACACGTGATTTAACGAGGGGCGGGGCTTCGTGTTTGAACGAGTTCGCAGAGTCAGAAAAAGACGATTCCAGACATGTAGCCGGCAATCATCCTTAATTACCCTGCCATTAACCCTCGTCACGCGTCATTACGCTAAGTAGTATAGCCGGTAGTAGAAACATACCACCTCCCTCTACAGGCAACCATTCCATGATCCGCGGCTCCCACCGCCCTCTCAAGTCCTGAGGCATAGGTTGCGGGGGGCCACCACGGAATGGCTGCCAGGGAGTTAGGATCATCCCAATACTACTACTACCATGGGGTGAACGCCCATTTAGAGACAAGCCTCCACAGTGATATACACCACTGATCGCCATCAACCACAGGGCCGGCCTCTCTATTCTGTGTAGGCTCAGACAAACACGTAGTCTCTGCCAGAGTCGCATCGGCATGATGGGATGACACATAGGGGCTTCCATCTAGCATGACAACGCTCAGCTGGGAGGAGGCTAAAGTGATTAGCATTTGAACCACGGCAGACTCTGGTATATTCACATGTTACGCAGAGAATATGTTGCTGGGAAGGGGTCTCCAGCAGACAACCACGGCCTACCCTCTCCACCCCATAGAAGTGGCAGACAGAGTCGATCTCTTTATGTGGGTGAAAGCGGTCATAAATGTTTCTCCGCAAGGGGTCGAGCCAAGGATTGTACTGGGGGTCATCCCGGGAGTGGGCCCACTTGGCATCCAATATCATGGCAGTCTCAGCGCCCTGTGCCACTGCTGTAGACGTCAGCAAAAGCATTATGATGAGAATCATGTCTATATATGAAGAGTTAAACTGTTCCATCCGGATCGATAGTGATCTTCATCCCCTCAGGGGCAGGGGCTAGCTGCTTCACTCTGCCACCGGCTAAGAAACGTAGCTCTAGGACTATATGAGTCGTTTGCGGGCTAGTGAGTCCGATTCGATGGAGCAGTTTAACAGCTCCCTTGACTTTGGAGACATGTGACACACCATCTACCCATAGGGTGCCCTCCTGGAGGTTAACAGCTTCTTCTGGTCCATCGAATGGACGACGCAGCAGGAGCTTTCCACCTGTAACGCAGATCCGGTGATCCACCCTCGTCAGAGGGACAAATTCACCTATGTAGGTGGGAAAGGATGATCCCCGATTGCAGAGCTTTCGAACTGTCCCATCTTTTTCACAACAGTGGAGAGGGGAGTAACCTCTATGTCAATGACTGCGGGATGCCTATATAGGGGCAACCATGTTTGCCAGTCACCCCAGGTCCAGCGCGGTACCACACTTCATTCTTCTTAAATATTTTGCCAGGGTCAATAGCAGGCCATCATGTCCATCGGCGGGGCACCGCTCGAATAGGCCTTGACCATATGAAAGCTGAGGTAGTTATTTAGGGTGTTAATGTCTGCCACCTCTGCATCCATGAGCTCAATCAATGGCTCGAAGATGTACTTCCTCTTCGGGAAATCGTACCGAAACACGATCTTGTTGCCATCTATGTTGCGACCCAGGCGCTCCTTTGTCACATCATTGAGGTCTGTGAGCAGCTCCACCCCATCACCACCAATGGGGTGGAGGGAGAATGCCTTTGATCTTGCTTCGTACTGTAGGGCGAATGACTTGCCACCGCTCTCTTCTACCTTGGCAGCATCAACTGCGTACACATCTGCCTGGTCAGCAAGACCAGTCGAGTGAGCAAATATGGGTTCCATAGCACGCTATAGAAGGGGTGTAAATAGGAGATATAACCATGCCGATTGTCTGACTGCTGCTCTCCGGTGGTGAGAACATAATCTTGCCCTCTCTAGAGGGGAGACAGGTGGTACAGTACCGTGTAGAATGGGTCCTCTTTGAGGTGCCCCAGCGGGGCACAACATACATACACGCTGATGTCCTACCTCAACCTCCGGGAAGTGCACACAGCAGCTCACTAGTAGAAGTCGGCCGGGACTTGGTAGAGTATCTCCCAGGTGCCAACAGCAACCTATGGAAAGCTATCACTCCTAGCCTGTTCACACCTGTAAATCACCTGTTTGACAGCCCCTCAATTAACATATATGCCGGCACAGATAGGATATCGGACGCCCATTTAGAGTTTACACTCTTATTACTCATTGACCTGACATGAAATCATAACAGCATTATCTGCCCTTGGCCGAGATGATGAAGAAAGAGGTTCGACCCTTCATGACCCCTGTACAGATAAAGGCCTTAAACGAACAGAGGCTCGAACTGCAACAAGAAGGAGAGCAACTACAGCGGGAGCACTGGTATTAACAGAACGCGAGCCTTGCAAGGAGGTGAAGGAACAGTGAAAATTTCCGATACTGGCAGGCCCTCCTGGAGGAGAGTAAGCGGGACGCAGGAGTCTTGACAGACGATGATGAGCTAGAAGTCTTCACGACGAGGATGAGCCAGAGGTGTCTTCTCAGACGAGGATGAGCCAGATGTCATACAGTGGAAAGAGGAGATGGCGCAGCAGTGTAAGACCAAGAAAGCCATCCATTGGCGGACCTACAATCTTGGTGATAAGGTGAAGTTCCAAATGTCACATCTCAGAAAGCTACTGGAACCTGACATAGTGCTGGATGACCTCTGTCTAAGAGAGGAGAACCAGCTTTTCTATCAACCCACGACCGCTGACCAACTGCCCCATCACCATCAAGGATGCGAAGCATGCTCATACTTGGATGGCTGCTCCAAGCCTCTCATACTGGAATCAGCAGCTGAACTTTGCCGTGTGGTGTGCCACGGCAGGATGTTGAGTAAGTTCCACCCGCCTTCACTCCTATTCTGATACTCCTGAAGCTGTGCTCAGCGCCAGCTGTCTCAAATTCCCTGTGTACTTCGAGGTGCGACGAATCCTCCATGAGCTGGGTGCAAGCCTCCCTGATACAAACGCCTTTGACCCACAGCTCAACAGTCATAGCATCTCAGCGGCCAGCAGACTACAGAGAGAGTTAAGCGCTCACTCAGACTATCAGTGGCATGGTGGTGACAACAGCGGTCTAGGGGTTATGTACGGTGACACGAGACATGACTACTCAGGATTCCCCTATCGAACCCCCCCGATGAGTAGGCCGTCGGAAGACAGCGACATTCTCGTTCGATCAAGACTCTGACCCTGGAGCGCTGGTGCAAAATATGCACATCACTGGCTTGCAGCAGGACTACCCAGATGTGTGGAAGGACTTTGTCCCACACACCACCTCAGGCCTCACACCAGCAGGGATCGTTGGGATCGGCCAGTCCCTGGAAGCACTGTGCTACTGCCTCCTTACGGCACAGACCCAGCTGCGGTATTCCATAGATGGTGTCAGCGGAGCAGAGGTCCAGGCCATGTTCATCAGTCTCGTTGAGGATATGATCATCGAGGCAGACCCCAGTAGTCTTAGTGCTAAGTTCCAGCAGGGATTGCAGAAGGCCCGTCGCAAACTTGACTTTGCTATTTCGCCACACCTACGGTTGATTCCGAGCAACATGATCGTGAACATCGATGACCTCCAAGTCAGGGCTATAATAACATGATAGTCGAGGGGAGATCCCCCGGTGTCCACTTCGGCTTCAACACTGCCATCAACGCACCTATGCGTAGTATGAGCCATACAGTCATTCCGACCCTGACACTGCAGCCGGTCGACACGGCAGCTCCAGGCAGCCCGATACTGCATCCAGTCAACACGACACCGCTTCCTATGGTAGCTCTATGTGTGGTGTCAGGCCTAGCTATCGTAGCGCTCGGACTCAGCCTCCTCCTCCACTAGCAAATCAGCTATAAGACTATCCTGACTCTCTACAGTAGCAGTGGGGACCACGGTGAGCCACTGAAACTGCTTGGCATGCCGTACAGCCCCTATACACTCTGCCAACATGCATATCCAAGGGCTAGAGGGTTCGGCAGTGCATCCTTTTTCCAGCATGGAGTATCGCAGGGCCTTGGTCAGCTCTGAGTCCGGTGAGGCCATGGTGGTCTGCATCTGCTGGAACACAGCTGACAGATACGCCCGATCCTTGTA
Organism: Chaetoderma sp. LZ-2023a; assembly: GCA_034401795.1. Taxonomy (NCBI): domain Eukaryota; kingdom Metazoa; phylum Mollusca; class Caudofoveata; order Chaetodermatida; family Chaetodermatidae; genus Chaetoderma; species Chaetoderma sp. LZ-2023a. The sequence continues at coordinate 13,363 of JAVVLW010001388.1, read as the reverse complement.
GAAACCTTTAGCTCGCAGGAGCTGCTCGACGATACTCATGCCCCCAAATCCTAGATAGAGCTTCACAGCTGTCAGCTCCTCTGTCAGCTCAGCACTGGAGAACAGAGCAAGCTCATCTGGTGTCTTCTTCTCATAGTCCTTCAACTCCCTCTGGAAGACATCATAGTACTTCTTTCATAGCATGAGCCCGGACATGTTTAAGATGTCTCAATAGAGAGATGAATATTCCTGAGTACCAACCCGGCCACCTGGCAGATGCAGACTGGGAAGATCTTATTAGCTCTCTTGACAGGGGATGCAGACATTTAACCACGTTGTATACTCAGTGCTTAAACAATGACGTCAATGGTACAGATCGTGAAGCAAATGCCCGAAAGCCAGGCGAGTCTTCAGAAGGTGGAGAACCTGCTGCGAACAAAGACACAGAAGTTACTGACCAAAGCAAAACCTCTGGCAGTCCATGTGGCCAGTAACATGGCATCGAATGTGGCCGTGGTGAAGATGACAGGGGGAAGTGAGGTTCTTGCTGCCACCACTGTGGCTGTCCTCACTACAGTGGTGAGTGGGGTGGCCAGGCACTGTCTCGGAATAACTCACTCCATCCCAAAGATCGCCCTCAATGGTGCCTCCTACACTGTTGCTACCAAGATCATGGATGAACGTGCTACACTAATGGAGGCCGCCTTTCTAGGGCTAGCAACGAGTGCAATGGCTGAGATCGTCGTCGCCTACATTTAACACCTCTGAATAGTGAGAGATGGATCACGCGACTCCTGCAGCATATGAGGCATGGCGTGCCGGAGGGCGGTGTGTAGCCCATAGTCGAGCACGTGGACAGAGGATTGCCAATGCCCGGGAATGGTGGACTGCCCACAAGGTGTGCCCCTGCAGAGAGGGCTAGTACCCTGAGCATGGCTACCTATTCCCTTGGCCGACTGCGTGGTCCTCCTATGCCCAACTATTTCACTGGGGGTATGACTAGTAGGTTTAAGCCGTCTGTATATGACTATGACTCTGTCACTCACAGACCTAGAAAGCAAAGAGATAAGCGATCTTGCTCACTTGGGTGAGGCACGCCTCGGTTCAAAGGACACTGGTGCCCCTATCTCTTTCCTAGCCTTCGATGAGAAGGGAGACCGGCGGGTGATCCGAGGTACCATCCCTGCCCGAGATCTCTTAGGGATCACTGATATGGTAGGACAATCGACCATTAACAAGGCCAAGACAAGGGGATGGGCATCAAGGAGAGGGCGACGATGTGTGGAATGATGAGTCGATGAGGCTGGAGCCATCAAGGTTATGGCTGAGTCCTATGCACAGGACCTGGTTAAGGATCTCTTGAGACCACGGAGCACATTCATCCAGTATGGAGGGAATCTCAAGATAGGCATCCTCAGCCTGAACAGAATCACTGTCGACGGCCAAACAGGTGCAGGGGCTGTCAACAGCCTCCGGCTACCAGCGGTGATGGGGTCAGGGCTCTTGAATTTGCTGCCTAAGTAATCCCACAGGACAGTCACTGCTTTGCAGGTATCATACAGGTATCATACAGATACTGGATGTACTAGACAGTGTGGAAGCTGACACATGCCCTCTATGCTATCTTCTCAGCTGCTGCTGGGATTTCATGCTTGCCGCCTCCATCACCTCCTTTGTATCCGGCGGAGGTGCAGGATGATGCTCCGGCTACCAGAGGTGAAGGGGTCAGGGCTCTTGAATTTGCTGTTTAAGACCACAGGATAGTCATGGCTTCCCGTGCATGTATCATACAGATACTGGAAGTACTAGACACTGTGCGTGTTGACACAGACCCTCTACGCTATCTTCTCAGCTGCTGCTGGGATTTCATGCTTGATGCCTCCATCGCATCCTTCATATCCGCTGGAGGTGCAGGATTCCCCACTCTGCAGGCAAAATAGCTGGTGCAGGAAGTGCTGCCGTTTAGTCTCACAGATATAGACGAGGCTACCGCCGACCAAGTGCTAACCATCCTCCACACGAATGTCTGTACCATTCGACAGTAGGCCAGCCGATGCTGGCCAGGTGGTGCTGATCATTGCCCCATCAGGACATGGGAAAAACATCTTGCTGCGGGCTCTCCTGGCCGAACATCTACACTCTCAATATATCCTTCTGGTGTCTGACTCCGCCGCTGAGGTGGTTGACAGTAATGGACAATGGTACAATGGGCCAATCACCAAGATGCAGAACCTACAAGCACTGATGTAGAAGCTGCTGGCAACCTGACTGACAGAACCACTTGTTCTAGTTATCGATGACAGTGCAATGGACCAGAAGACAGTCACATACCTCAGCAACATCACCAGGCGCATCCGGCACACAAAGATAACTGTCTTCATCCTCTTTCAGAAGTACACTCGCGAGATCTCACTAGACATCCACCACAATGCCCGGTTGCTATTCTTCAGCTCCAAGTGTGGCCATGCCATGCTCGAGACCATATACGACAGCCTAACCCTCAAGGAGACCAAAGGGGACTTTATCGCAGGTGTACAGAGGGCAGCTGAGCTGTACTGCTTCATCTTCAGCAACAAGGAGACAGGTGAGCTGTCACACTTCAAGCCATCTCTGGAAAAAGCGCAGACCGTCACCTAAAAGCTGAATCCAGCCAGGAAACTAGCCTGCTCTACGCATCATCGCTGACAGAATGTTGCAGCTGCCGCAACATTCTTCAATCATCAGAAGGCTGCGCGGTCTCCACTACTTCGTCCATGGTCTCTGCTAGTTCATCAGATGCTTGAGGAACTTCGTCAGAAGCTTGAGGAACTTAGTCAGTTTCGTCAGAAGCCTGTCGCTTAAACTCTACCCACTGAGGGTCAGAGTCTAGGGCTCTCTTCTGGAACTTCTCATGGAAGATCCACTTTGTCCATGCGCGATGAGCATCTGACTTGCGAGCGGATTTGATGAGGTAGTCCTGGTAGTTATCTGGGAATTTCCAAAATGCACTGGAGATCACTGGCCAATCTCCTGCACCCTTCTTCGTTGAAGATGTGCTCAACAGCCTCCTTGCAGCCAATAGTGAACCCCTTCTGAGTACCTTCTGCATGACCAGTGTCATGGCTCTCTGCTACAGCGGCACTGAGCTCCTCCATGAAGTAATTTTTTGCTCCAAACTGGAGGCTATGCAGCAATATCTCACTCTTCCTTACTATGGAGGCTAAATACGCCAGCCCACTTCCCGACCGTTGGTATATCTTTGGGGTCGACCCTCGTCTTTTGGAGAGCTAGAATAACAGGACTGTTGATTTGGGACACCGGAGGTAGGTCGAGTGTCCTGCCCTGGGTGCTGTCAAACTTCCAGTAGAGTATCTGAGTCAGGAGTTCTTTTGTACTATGAGCTGGCACTCCTTCCTCTATGGTGGCCAGTATCTCCGCATCAGACGGAGGTGTGACCTTGGCTCGCTCGTGGATAATGTTGATGTCACGAAGCAGTCCCCGGACCCTGTCACAGTGGGACAGTGTACGCCGTGGCTGTCATGCCGACTTCTCCTGCTGCCTATAGACAATCTGCTGGAGAACTTTACCAAACATGGCAGCCGTTGCCCGCTGCTAGGAAGTACATTGAGTTTGCAATCTTGGCACAGATCCACCAGATCAAGAGCATGCCACTCGAGTTCAAGCTTCAGAGCATAATAGAACAGACGGTAGAGCTCCACAGGTTCTGAACAGGTGGAAGATCGTGCAGAGCAACATCACCATGGACACCACCTATGTGAGCGATGAGTACCGAGTCCGCTGGCTCGTGGCCCAACCTTCTATGTGAAGGGAAAGGTGTACTATGCTGTGGGTTGCAATGCGGTGTTCACGGAATTCGAACTATGGGCAGGTGTTGAGAAGCCTGTGGCAGTTCCACTCTTAACCATCCTCAAGAACATACACGTGAATCCGGTTGTCATGCAAGATAGGCTGTTCCTCCGAGTGTACACTGAGCGGCTCGCAGATGCGACGATGAATGCTCCAATACTTCATGTCTGGCGTGACGAGAATGACCAGGAGCTGAAGCAAACGGGTTCCAAACAGTGGATCGTGCATGTGGAGCGAGAACTGCAGCAGGTCCAAGCCACAGCTAACCAACGGGTAGAGCTGACATTGCATCATGATGCATCAGACTGTGTCACTGTTGCAGCCCTGGTTCAGAAGGGAGGAGCCATCGGCAGGTGGATAAGCTTCAAGCTTGTGGTTGCTAGGACCAATGTTCTTGGTGAGGTATGCGAGTCAGCTGATTGCCAACTCTACAGAGAGAAAACTACGTCATATGCACTTCTGCACCAAACCAGTGGAAGCTACGACCTCGAGTCGGCACTCGAGGACCGTCACCACCTCGGGGGCAGGGACATCCCACCTAAGCCCTCATAGCTGGGACTCACTCATTAGGTGTGACGGTACTTTACTTTGGCTATGCTAAGGTATGCATGTCAAACACATCTGGTATTAAGATTGAGCGTGCGTAGAGCATGACTCCTGTCGTCACCACTGCAGCTGCCACCACTACTATAAAATCTGCTGTCTTATGACCTGTCGATGCTTCATAGTCGAGCATTGCTCAGATACAGCCTTGTAGTACTCATCGAGACTCTCTTCTGCCTCTTTGATGCTCTGGTTGGTCTGAGCTCGGAGTTGGCGTCGGCGTGCCTCCCTCCGGCGCATATGACCGAGAGCTTTGCTGTACTCAAACTTCTCATTAGACAGCTTCTCCATCGCCAGGTTATGACGCTCACGCTCGACCTATGCTGCCTACTTGTTGGCGAAGCTGACTCCCCAGTTTGCTAAGGTAAACACGCCCACCTTCAAGATTGCGGAGGCCATGCTATAGACTACAGTTTAAAGCTACTACATAGTAGCACCAGTGATGGATCCCCAGAGCGATGTATGAACCAGAGGCTGATCCAGTCGAGGATATAGATGACGAGTACTATGAGGAGGACTATGATGAGGAGGATGATTATGATGCAGCCGACTACGATGTAGCGGAGACTACGGGTGAGTGTGATGATGTAGAGCCTGACTCCCGCAAGCTAGTACACAGAGAAAAGGAATCTATCACACTTACCTAAAGGTTTCTATCGGTCCGCTGGCAGCAGCTGGGGCTCTGATCACTCTGTTCACAATGAAGGCTGGTGAGATGGTCCGCAAGATCGCCAACAATGCTCTCCATGGGGTGGAGAAGATTTCTGATGCCATTCCAGCGATCGCCTCAGGAGTAGGTACGTTCTTCGGAGTCGCAGGCCCTTGGCTACCGCACGTTGCCATGATGCTCGCAGCCATCTGATCCGCCGAACATTTAAGCCGTATTATATAAGGATGGCATCTCTGTACGATCTGGTCAAGTCCCTTAACTTCCGAGGGTTGGTCGATAAACTACTGCTCAGTGAGGATCCAGCAGAGATTAGACGCCAGTGTATGGAGGCGGTTGAGTGATGGTCGAATGGATGATGGCCGTCTGTTCGTCTGTTTAGAATTCACCCAGGCCGTGCGTGACATGATGGGAGTGGACGTCTGTGATGAAATCCGGGAGTTTATCAACCGTCTTTCTTGAGGAACTCTACTATCGGCCTGGTGGATATTACCGTGAGCCCCCTCAACTACTAGAGGCTGCACGTTGCAAGGGCCACAACTTCACATTGGAGACAGGTAGCCAGCCACCAGGCGATATGGCAGATATACAGACCTCGTCCACAGCACATCAGGCATGCACATTTCGAGGAACCTGTCCCGATCAGAGTTCACCAGGCAGATGTTCTATTCCTTCCACACGACTCGGTTGGGCATAAGACCTACAAGTATGCCCTCACCATCATCGATGTCGCCAGCAGGTACAAGGCGGCAGTACCGCTCACAGACATGTCAGCTGACCAGGTGGCCCAGGCATTCCAGGGTGGCTACAAGGCTTCGGAAAATCCCCTCCAGTGGCCGGAATTGTTGCAGGTGGATGAGGGTAGGGAGTTCAGAGGGGAGACTGCAGCCCTCATGCGGAAACACGGTGTGGCAGTTAGTCGAGGCGAGGTACGGCATCACCGTTCCCAGGCTATCACTGAGCAGTGGAATCAGACACTGGCAGAGAGACTGTTCGCACACCAATACGCCCAGGAAATGGCCGTGCCAAGTGAACGTTCTAGAGTATGGGTGAGAGGGCTGCCTGCTCTGGTGGAGAGATTCAACATGGATGTTACTAGGCTAATCGGGAAGAAGCCGGTAGAGGCTGTCAGACTCTCTGCTGGTCACAGCTCTAGAGGAGCGAACAAGGGAGAGGAGTGCCTACCCCCTGATGCTCTGGTTTAGTACCTGTATGGGCCTAGTGAGCTGGAAGGTGGTCGATGGTGTGCAACAGATCCTAACAAGTCGATAGATGTTCAAAGCTTGACAAGTATGTGGCGGCAGAGGGGAGGCCTACACTGTACTACCTGGCATGCCAGCACGGAGTGCCTAGGCGGCAATTTGTCATAGAGGAGCTTCAGCTAGTCCCTGAAGACACACAGCTACACCCCCCCCCCCCTATGGTGCTAACATGATACTCGATGGGCTCGGTATGGACCCCATCTGGCAGCATATGGCACTTATCATAGTAAGAGGAGAGTCCGAGTTTTTCCTGCGCATACGTCACCATACCATGGTTGCGCATGCGTAGGCCTCGATTGGTGGCGCTGTCCACTACACCATGGAGCGCACTGTAGAACCTCTGCCAGGAGATGTCATTCTGCTGTTTAGACATTCCCTTGGTCGAGCATTTCACTTGCAAGTTTCTGCTGTTCCAGCGGTCTGTATTCTCCGCGTAGTAGCACATGGAGCAGAGAGCAATAGCACGAGTGCCTTCGAACTCGAGCTTGAACAATCTCAGAGTGCGGCTAGACCATTTGTCCCATGCCAACCAGTCCAGTTTGCAGGCCTCATACTCCGTTCGCATCTCTGGGCGTCTCACCTCTTCAAGGTTGGAGCCTGCTATGGTCATATAGGCATAATCGGTGTCTATCTGCAGGTACTCGAAGCTGTCACCAGCTACGTAGCGGTCGAGGAAGTCATAGTAGAACTCCAGCATTCGCAGCTTTGCCAGCTCGTATACTGCTATGCCCACCTGGAAGGGGCGACGAATGGTGATTTTAGCCTTATGGCTCTGCAATTCGTAGGAATCACCGATCTCCTCTAGATCCTCGCACCATGCACTATGCAAGGCTCTGTCTACTGCTCGTTCATCCTTAGTGAAGCTCGTTTTGATATGACGTTCTAATGCGTCGATCAGCTTCACATATGCACTGTTGCCGAGGAGTTTGAAGAGAACATCCAACAATGCTTTAATTATGTCAACATCCCCTGTACGACGTGCCTCAGTAACAGCGTCTACAAACCATTCAAAAGGTTTCTCTGAGGTATTGTCTATGGTGCGATAGATAGCAGTAATCTCTAACCCGTAGGCAAGGTACCACTTGAGAGTTGGTGCATACAATACCCTCTTCTTACCAGAGAGTGCACCAACGAGCTTGCTAGTTGTAGACTTTTGTCGACCTGTTTTATCAAGGTATGCAAGCATCTCCGAAGGTATAGCCTCTTCTGGGATCTCACGATTATAGAAGATGGGAGAAATCTCCTCGAACTTTGGCCATAACACTTTAAATACCTCAATGTCGACCTCAGCAAACCCGAACCAACGATCCGCTATGCAGGATAATCAGGCAGTCCAGGATAGTCAAGCTTCTCAGGTGAGTCGAACCATTTATAAGGTAACCAGCTCTTCTGTTGTGTGCAACCGTACGCTTTGATCCATTTCTCATAAGAAACCCCTGGGCTGAGGTAGTTGATTACATCAAGAAACCTCAGTTCAGGCGTAATGAGGAACATTGTCTGGATAGCCTTCTTGGTGACTTTCACCGTTCCTTTGGACGAAGTAGTAAGTTCATCCATGAAGTACTTCTTGATGAGGTTCAGGTCATACCACCCAATGTTGAACCCGAGCACAGGCACCTGGTCACACCACTCATTGATAAATTGCTGCTGTTGTTTTGGTAACTTGTACAAGTCTATGGGTAGATACTGTGACCAAACCCTTGCACGGACCATGGAGGCTCATAGTTGGATCTCCTGCATGAACTCTGAGATCAGCACTTTGGAGGTAGCATTGCAGAGGTGAGTTGGAGAGTTCGCGCTACCATCTAAGGAGCAGCCGACTGACACCGAGATTGGTATGTGGGCACTCTCGATCGTGAGACTCTCTGTAGGGTGGGTCTTGATCCCATCTAGAAGGGCTTCAAAGTCATAGACAATAAAGTGTGGGTATGGTACTGTCCGCACATGGGTGTGGACGCTTGGACAGCGTTTTATACAGCACTCCCACAGTACCACAAGCGTGCATCCAGATGCTCTCAGTTTCTCATCTCTCGTGACCGTCTTGCAGTATCTTTAATCAGCATCTTCACCTCGCTGGTGTTGTGAACATCAATGCCAGTGACAGCCATGAAACTGGTATACTGTGTCAGTTGTCGGATCATAACCATCTATGGGAGCCACCTCAATCCAACGCTCACCACCATGACCACACTTTGCGTGGTGTATATGAATTCCACGGTTTCTCAACTCATATTCAATTCAATGAGTAGCCGCAGAACTGGCCGGTTGGTATGGATAGAAGGCCTTCTCGTATGGTGACTGCGTTGCCACTACTTCCCCCCTAGGGCAATCGATGGGCGTTTTTCCCCCTGAACAGTGGAGATGTCTGGGCCAGATTGCTAATGGTCATGACGCTCGGATAGAGAGCAGGTTTCTTGGTCAGATGCCAGATGCACTCTTCAGTGGGCTCATAAACACGAATCCCTGTCTTCGCAAATAACTCTACCTTGTCCAGCTGGTCTAGGGACGTCTTTGGTACGTCAGTCACAGGCCTGTTCATGCCATAGAACTGTTTAACAAGCTCTCGTGCAGGGGCTGTCCTTCTATCAGGTCTTGCACACTGCTGGACTGCTAGACATCTCCAATGGCACATGCTATCTTTGTATGTATCGAGTGCCACCATTCCCTTCCTACATCAGAGCCATACCAGGAGGGGGCCTGTCCCTAGCAGAGGTTGATTGATCTGACGAAGGCTTACGCAGTATTGGGCCAATCGATATTCTCTGAGTCGAGGCAGGCTTGCTCTCTGCCCTCCACCCAAGTCTGTGTGTCTCCAAGTGTATTCATCTAGGGACCTCCTGGAGCATTCTTATGGAATAGCATTACTCTACCATCCTCGATGTGGCGGATTCGATAGGTGTCGGTATACCGAAGGTAGAATGCGTTCTGAACAGTCCGCAGCTTCTGCATGATCCGACCGGTAATGCCTCCTTATAGCCCCCTGAAGAATGTCCAGCATACTGTTCGCCATCCTCTCTCCTCTGTCTCCCTCTCACTGAGACGCTCGTTGAGAATTTCCTGACCTTCTCCCCTCATACTCCGGACTAGGGGTTCAGATCTCGGTCCCCTCATTAATCGTCTTCTGATTCGGTGTAGAAGAGGTAGGCATTCTTGTGGATGGCTTGCCATCCATGGACCCTCAGAGGTGAACGCTGGAAACCTCCCTGTCTGTTTTGCTCGGGAGAGTGGCTTTAGCCACTCCTCGCCAAGGGCAGGGAGTCGCTTTCACCACTCCTCGGCATTGGCGTGTGCAATCATCTGGAGCAGGTCGGGTTTGCGAGCCTTAGAGTAGCCTCTAAGACCGAGTTGCTCTGCCATCACTCGAAGCTGTGTCACAGTAACCATGATGCAAGGTCTATATATTAGATCTTAAACATTTCTGACCATCTGTGAGGGTGTTACAGTAACCATGATGCAAGGTCTATATAGTAGATTTTAACATTTCTGCCGATCTTCGAGGGTGTTACAGTAAGTGGCGATCAGTACCTGTGGGTGGTGTATATCCCTGTGGATGCCCGTCTCTAAATGTGTGGCATGACGCGTTCAAGTTCTTCCATAACTAAACTGAACTTTCTCCTGGCACAGACCTTCTTGTAGTTCATTCTGTTGGAATGTTTATGACCCCTGAATGCTTTACATAGGCCACAGTCTGTATAAATACCTGCCCCGCATCCTCTGCATGGCTTCAGCTCAACAGCAGCCTTCTAAAACTGAGCAATGTGTGTCGCACAATATTCTACAACACAGTTCCTTAACCATCGAAAAGGCTTACCTCGCATAAGCCATTTGCATGTATTATAATGCATGTTTGATAAAGTCTATATCAAGGCTCTTAAACCTTGGGATGATGGGTATGGTTCAGTAGGGCCTGGGTATCTTGTATATATTTGTGTGGCCCATGACCATATGCCTCAGGAATTGAGAGGGCGGTGGGAGCTGCATATCATAGAATGGTTGCCTGTGGAGGGAGGTGGTATTTTTCTACTACCGGCTATACTACTCGCTAATTACCCTTAAGTTCGTCTCATTGGATACCTGGAAACCCGTGATTTAATGATGGGGCGGGGCTTCGGGATTGAACGCGTTCCCAGGAAAAGATGAGTCCAGACATGTAGCCTGTCCATAATCCTTAATTACACTCATTAACACTTGAAAATCATTACGCTAATTACCCTTAAGCACGCTTCATTGGATACCTGGAGACCAGTGATTTAACGAGGGGGCGGGCCTTCGTCATCGAACGAGTTCACAGGAAATAACGTGTCCAGACATGTAGCCTGGCCATCCATCATTACGCAATGTATTCCGCCTTGTGCATTTGGCATGGCTCCAAGAGATCATACTTAATTACCCCCATTAACCCTTGTCAATCAGCAATACGCTAATTACCTTTAAGCTCGCAGCGCTGGATGCCTGGATGCACGTGACTTAACGAGGGTGGGGGGAACGGGGCTCCGCGATCGAACGTGTTCAAAGGAAAAGATGAGTCGAGACATGTAGCTTGTCAATCATCCTTAATTACCTTGCCATTAACCCTTGTCAATCATTACGCTAATTACACTTAAGCTCACCTCATTGGATGATAGGAGGCACGTGATTTAATGAGGGGGAGGGGCTTATGCTCACCTTCTACATCTAGTATCTAATCAGAACTGGAGGGGATATGGGGTCCGATTTTCACACCATTATCAAAAGGCGGTGAGATCAAAGGAAAACGGTAATAATGATGCAAATAAAGTTGGTTGCGCTGACACAGCAACTACTTAAAAGGTGTGAAAATCGGGCTCCAAATCGCCTCACCCCTACTCAAAGCATGGATGACGCTTAGCTAGAGATGGGCGAGGCATAACAAAGACTGCACAGTCCCCATTGTAGATTGCAGATCCTCGTCCATCCGTGTTTGTCACATTGTAAGACCTTTTCGGATTTGCCTAATTTTTCAAACTTTCCAAATTTTTAACGCGAATTTTTCGGATCACTTCGAATTGTCTGGATTCACGGCTAAAGTATCCACAGATCCAGAATTTTCTCAGATCAAGGCCAAAGTAGGGAACTCGTATCGCATGGCAAGTTCTATCGTTGTGTTAAAAATTTGAGCAAATCCGGTCAGCAATTTTCAAAATACGGCTCCGGACATATGGACGGATAGATGGACCTATGACAAGACGGGCGGATGGGCAGACGGACGGATGGACCGATGGGCAGGTGGTTTGGCGGGCGTGAGGGTGGGCAGACTGGTGGGCGTGTGGGCGGGCTGGCGGGCGGATGAACGGACGCAAGACAGTGAGACAGACCCAATCGCAATACGTGCTTGCTCTTACGTGGCGAAGGTAAAAATCATTATTAGTAGAGGACTTATAGAATTTTTCAAGGAAAAAATATGATAAAGCTGGATTTTTGTATACAGCTTTTCTACAGCATTAGCAATAACATATTAAAAGTCCCCGAGTTTCCCCCTTGAACTAAATCCAGAAATCAATTAAACATGTTAATTTAGATTATTTATTTTTAGAAATTCAAAAAATAATCTCAAAAAATTCTAATATGTCAGAGATGGATCAAGTATGGTATGTATCGAAAGAAAATAATGGACAGAGCTATACAATGACAACTAACATAGAAAAATTACCTCATAGCTTATTAATTAACTAATTAATTTATATTATTCATGGCATAAAATGACATAAGACAGAGTTCCTCTCTAAGGTATGTTGAGTATGATATCAACGATAGGAACTTATAGACTGAGCTAGTAAATCGCATTATAAGTATCATATTCCCAATAGCTAATTATCTAATTGGACAATTAGCAAATTAATATTTCAAAATAATACCAAATGTTCAACACAGTTCACTATATCCAGTTAACAAACTGCAAAATTGGTGACGTGCATTATGTTGGTAATAACGTGTTAATAAAGCCATATATATATATATATACTGTTTCAATATATTTCTTTCCGTAGTTTGTACACATGGTTCTTATGACTTAAGTGTCTCGCTAAACTAAAGAGGGATGTCAGAATCTACCATAACCAAATGGGTCCATGCTCTACCAAAGCCCATCCCAATGTGCGATGACATTGAAAAATTTGCGGAAATCCATGCTACCTCATCTGAGCAGCACAACGACCTCAATAAAGAGAATATTGCCAGAGATATGAGAGATATCGAAAGATGTGTTATCTGGTTAACAACACACCCTCCATTCCATGCACGGGAAGGAGGTATGTTGCTCTCTATTGTGACCGGACAAGTTGCTGAATGTGACATTTAGTGGAAATCAGCAATCGGAGGACAGTTGGTAAAACACGTGGCTGGACAAAATTTTGCTGATCTGAAGTTGCAATGATCATGTAAAGACTTTGGCAACGGCAAAAAGATCGGTGACAGTTCGTGGTAGACATTAATCCCGACGTTCTTATTAGTCGCATATGCGGTGTCCTTGATGGCAGCTCCGAATTGGGCACATTTCTCTGCTTTGAACTGTCAAATGTCACGCCATTTCTTTTCACCGACGGATTAATGAGAAAATCAACTAAAAGTGTTTTCGGCGCTCTGTTGAAATCACAAGCTGGCATAATCACAGCAATACCAAAAAGAAGTCGCTTCGTTATGAATGGGGGACGACCTCTTCACACAGACACATGACCAGTTAGGACTGATAAAAATCCCCATCTGTTAGATACAAGGATATTTATCTGTGCAACATATAAGGCTATATGACAAAATATTACAACTGTGCAATAACTGTGTTCGATGGATATGGTGGTGCATTGCCAACTAAAGCAAGCGAACACAATAGGCGCTCATCAAAGGTGACCTCTGCGGATATTGAAGTTGCACCAAACAATGACGTCACCAGTTCACAAAAGGACTTTTTGGGAAATGGGAAGATTAAAAGCAGCTTAATCAACGCGTTGACGTCTGAGCTCGAACACAATTACATAGAAGTGAAGAAGGCGGT